>MU191306.1:1638-36633 GCA_016904865.1 Pissodes strobi | reverse complement strand
ACAATCAACATCTTCGCACACACACCGCTCGTCGAACGCCATAGGATCTCCCTTTAGTGCGTGAGCACTGCCATAAAAAAAAAACTGGGTTTAATTGTGTTAAAAATTGGGTGGATAGTTTTGAATTTTTATTGAACCTGCAAAAGGCAAACTATGTTGCATTTTCTCCAATTAATAAAAACAGACCTTGTAGTAATGATGTGATTCAATTCACTCTTGTGAGAAAACTAAATATCTGGGCATAGTAATCGATCAACACCTGGTCGTAACCAAGATAAGAAAATTTGTATACAAATTTTACATCTTAAGAGAAATTCTAAGCGAAAAACTTACTATTGTAATCTACAAAGCTCTAGCTGAGTCCTTGTTACGTTATGGGATTACAGCTTGGGAAGGTACCTATAAAACAACCTTAAAACCACTGCAAGTTGTTCAAAATTACGTGAATACACCCCACGGAAAACTTTTCAATATCCGTCAACTTTTTATTCTATCTGCAACCAAAGAGTCATAAGACTTTAAACCTCAGGTCTTTATGTAGTTTTGCTTCAAAATTCTAACTAACTTGTTGCCCGTTGCTATAAGAAATATAACTAAAACAAACTTATTTAGTGCAAAGAATTTATTTTTAAAAATTATAAGCTTTTTAATAATATAAGATGAATTATATCACTGTAGAGTTTGTATTGTTGCAAATTTAATGATCTCTTAAGTTATTTTTATTTTGTGTTCGATGGTCTCGGGATCTGGGTTGATAGGCTGTGCTTGTTCTAGCAGAGTAATTTGAGAATAGTTGTACATATACTTTTTAAAATAAATAGTGCTACTTGTGGCACATACAGGCATACACGTTTTACCTAGGTGCCTCTTAACAAATGTTGTTAAAATTTAAGAATACTTTTGTAAATGATCCAAGATTGTAAATAATTGTAACAAAGCTTGATTTGAAAAAAAATGTGTTAACATTAATAAATTTTTTTTATTTGCATTAGATGAGTACATATGTATATGTAAACCAAGTGGTTAAACCTTCAAGGGAATCATCCTTCGAGAGATAAATAATATCTATAGTGAAATTATGGTAGCCTGGAGTACAGTGGCTTCTGGAGTTGACATCATTCCCAGGACTGAGCGGTGGCTCGGTGAAATTCCGCTTTTGAAAGAGACGGTATCCCAGGAAAGAAATTGGACAGCTGGTAAAACTGTTTTCGGCGCATTCACCATTTTGTCAACGTTCCTGACAGTATTGAAATTATTTATGGCTTGGTCACCCTAAATGTGTACTGATTTTGACTAGGCCCTAGCATTTAATTAGACCGCTATGCCATCCTCATAATTTTCAGTCATTTCCGTTACCAAGCATACATATAATCGAACCTTTTATTTTCTACAAGCCTACCTATGCACAGAATGCACACACACACATGGTGCCTAGGCCTAGCCTAGCCAACATGTTAGGTTTTTCTGCTGGTCAATACCGTTCCTTTGGCTTCCTATAATTTAAGATAAAATGTACTTGTTTTTTAATATAATTGTAGGTATCTAAATATCGGAGAATCTATTAAATACGGCAATGTGTATATCGATAATGACTTGCGAACATGTCGGTTGAATGCCGGCGAAATATAGGAGACACTAGACTACCAAACCTTCCAACGGAAAAGAGCGGAGCACGAAATGTACCGTCGCGGTTGTCTTGAAGGTCGTTTTCCACTTATCAAAGTGCATTGCAAACAAATTAACGAAACAGGACTGCAACAAATTGAATAAATAACCTTTGATAGCAAATAAATTCAAGGACTATCTTTCTTTCTACAAATATAGGAGCAAATTTGGTGTTCGGTACTTATGTTTTGTTGCGTTATTTTCGATTTTCAGCTGTACGCTGTCCCGTAGGAAATAATAGACTGAACAAGGCCAAATAAAGCAATTTCAAAGTATCACTGTTTACGGATAATTTGAATAAAAAAACGGCAAGAGCTAAGTTTCGATGAGACGTTCTCTACATGTGAGTTTCTGGTCCAAATGAACTCCAAGAAATTTGATACTTGCAAATATTTTACTATTCCGGCAACATGGATCAGAATCACAGGAATGGTGTAGGGATTTTATTGGATGAAGGGATGCACAACTCAGTTAAAACGTTTGCCCCGATCTCCGACAGAGTTATTCTCGTCCAATTGTTTGGACAACCTGTGAACATCAAAATAATTCAAACATATGCACCAACTGCAGATCATCCAGATGAAGATGTAGAAAAGTTCTATGAACAGCTTGACCAAGCATTGAAACTAAATTAAACAAACGAAATCAATGTAATAATGGTGGACTTTAATGCCAAGGTTGCAAAAGGCAGAATGGGGAACATTATCGGAGCATACGGACTAGGACAGAGAAACGATAGGGACGACAGACTTGTGCAATACTGCCAGGAAAATGAGCTGGTGATAACAAACACCTGGTATAAGCTACCTCCCAAACGACTATACACTTGGCGATCACCACAGGACACCGACCAACATATAGTTCGTAATCAAATTGATTACATAATGATTAACGGGCGGTTCAAGAACCTAATCAGGAAAACTACTACATTTCCTGGATCGGATATAGGCTCAGACCACAATCCACTATGCTGAAATATTTACCTTAAACTATCCAAACTCAAAAAAAAACCGGCTAGGAATCTATCTAATATTAACACACTTAAAGATGTCCTGGTCCAACATGTGGGACATTTTTAAAAATGCCAACAGCACACTCCTTCCTTCGCCCAAGACCACAGCTAAAAAGAAATGGATGACAACCGCCATATTAGACATGATGGAGGAACGAAGAAAATGCAAGGTCCGAAGAGATCAAGATGGATATCGACAGCACCATAGAACAATCCGCAGCGATGGAAAATGGATGGAAGAAGTATGTGGTGAAGCCGAGCATCTATCCCGCCTAGGCGACATATTTCACCTACATAAGAAAATGAAATATCAACAGAGAACCAATATGTCTATAGAGAATGACAGGAATGAGCTAGTTGTCGACCAAGAGGAACTGCTAAGTACATGGAAGATCTATACAGCAAGACTGTTTGATGACATCAGATCTCAAACCCCACCTAAGGCAGTAAACGATCCAATGATAGGTCCAAGCATTCTGAAGTCGGAGGTGATACAGGCAATTAAGTTATTTAAAAGTGGCAAGGCTCCAGGCCCAGACGGGATGTATGCGGAAACATTCAAGCTACTGAATGAGCAAAGCCTGGATATCATAGTTCGCTTGTTTAACAAATAAAATGACACCGGTCAGATCCCTATCGATTGGCTACGCTCCACATTTATCACTCTTCCAAAAAAGCAAAGCGCAAGATCTTGCAAAGATTACCGACTTATAATTATCATGAGGCACTTTTTAAAACTATTCCTGCGTATTCTACATACGAGACTATATAGACGATGTGAGGAAGTTAGTGGAGCTAGTCAGTTCGGATTTAAAAGCGGCTTTGGTACCAGGGAAGCCATATTCAGCTTGCAGACTTTAGTCCAGAATTGCCTGGATTAGCGAAGGGATGTGTTCGTATGCTTCATAGATTACGAAAATGCATTTGACTGACAATGCCCGATATGATCTCCTTTTACAATACCGACAAGATCTGGGCCTAGATGATAAAGACATCAGGATCATCGGCAACCTCTACTGGAACCAAACAGCAGAAGTCCGTCTACCAAACTCCAGTACAACGGAGGAATTCAAAATTAAGAAGGGTGTAAGCATACTGTCCCCTATGCTGTTCAACCTATCTGTAGAAAAAGTATTCCTTGATGCAGTTTCTTCGAGCACCTTAGGTATAAGGGTAAATGGAATCCCAATTAACAATATTAGATACGCTGATGATACAGCGATCCTAGCGGACAATGCTGACGATCTCCAAACTCTGCTTAGTGATGTAAACAATGCAAGTCGCGCCTTAGGTCTAAAGCAGTTTTCATACGTTAGCGTAAGTTCCTGACAGATCACAGGCTAGCATTTAAAGATCCTTTACACAAATAGTGCACTATGTAAAAATCGACCTCTCCTATTGGCCGATCCATCTCGTATTACGATATGTCTGCGTGATGCAATCGATTTCTATCAAGAGCTCTTGTGGTGTAGAGGTTTAGATCGTTGGGTCTCACCTGGAAAACGCGGGTTCGAACCCCGTTGCTTCTTTTTATTTTTTTTTAAAGATTATGTTTCTAAACAGCTTTTTTTCTTGATTTTGGGTATGTCTTGGGTTAGATTGGGTTAGCACCTGGTTAGTTTGCTTTTCTTGAGCCCCCGTAGCGAGCGAAGCGAGCGGAGGGCCATGCGGATCGACCAATAGGAAAGGCCGATTTTTATATAGTGCACTATTTGTGTAAAGGATCTTATAATGCCACAGGCTAAGGTTCGATCTAAGATACAAAATGGTTAAGTGTTATGTGTGGTCTGTACTTCTGTATGGCATGGAGGCCATACATTTAAGACCTCATCAATCAATAAACTCGAAGCATTTGGAATGTGGTACTCTCCATCGAATGCTCAAAATTTCGTGGGTAGATAGGGTCAGAAATGAAGGTGTACTTAGAAGGGCCGGAATTGAAGATCGAGAACTGTTTCAGACTATCAAAAAGAGAAAGGTGGCTTATTTTGGATATATCATGCGAGGTGGAAAGTACGGGCGATTCCAGCAGTTAATACTGGAAGGAAAGATCAAAGGCAGAAGAGGTATGGAACGCAAGAGATTATCTTGGCTACGCAATATCCGACACTGGACCGGAATGCACGACTTCGAGGCGCTCCGCAATGCGGCAATGGACAGACTCATATAGCTATGGAGAACGGAGAACGCCTACGCAGTATAACTGCACGGCACCATAAGAAGAAGAAGAATATTTTCAACAGAAGCTTCGTCCGTTTAGTCCTATTATGGGCGTCAAAATGGACGGTGAAAGATTTAGAGATTGATCTACACCAAATCAGCATTGTTTCTGCTGTAGCAGGGGCTGCGGATTACATTGCCTAAAAGAAAATAAGTTTTTATAGCTCCTGTTTCCAGATTCGCATGTAATACAAAATGTAAAAATCATCATCGTCAAATAGCCATCATGTCTATATGAACGACGCGACGCCGACGTCGCGTGGGCGTCGTGTCGATACGATGTGAATAAGCCTGCAACATAAAATCGTGCTACATTTCGTACTGATTAAATAATATGTTCTTATTGCGCACACTGAGGAAATCCGACATATGGAAGAGCATCTGAATTTCCAGATGCTCAAATCTACCATAGCAGATAATTTCGGATAAAACCGGAATTATAGATTTACTACATAAGGAACAGCAAGATATGCCGTCTGTCAAGGCTTCTGATGAACATAGTGAGTTTGAAGGTGCACAAATTACACTCTCTCAGGTAGGACGAGCAGTAGATTCGGCCATGGCACAAAGCAATGTAGATCTACAGGCCCAGCTGAAAGATGGTCAGCCTTCCAGTACATCAACCTCAAAGAATGCTGACTTTGTTGGGGTGGTTCGGCATACTGGAAATAACAAAGTTGTCCAACCCATAAATAACCAATTCATAGGAGTTTCTAAGAAAAAATGGCTACACGTAAGCCAAGTACAAAACAGTGCTACATGTGAGTCGGTGTTGGCTTATGTTAAGAATAAGGCCAGCATTCCAAATCAAGGAGAAATCTCAGTTGCCCAACTAAGGACAAAAGGTGACACGTCATCATTTAAAGTAGGAATAGACAGTAAATATATACCACAGGTAGAAACTGAAAATTTTTGGCCGGAAAGTATCATCATCCGAGAGATCAAATTTAACCTGGTATGAATCAGTTCCATGGCAAACATGCACGTGCAGAGGATCATACAATGGCAACCGTAATTCAAATTTTCACTGGAGCCAAGAAAGGAGAACCAGGTACTAAACAGTTACAATATAAGTGTTTACTATCAGAATGTTAATGGTCTTAGAACTGAACTTTCTGAGCTTCGTAATAATGTTGCACTCAATCAATACGATGTGATTTTGCTTACTGAAACATCATTGAATTCAGATTTCATCGGTAGTGAATTGGGCATGGATAACTACAACATATACCGAAAGGACTGATACCAGTAAAAAAGAAATATAAATCTCAACAGCTGCAAATCTCTTGCTATGATAGCAGGATATATATGGGTATCCACAAATCTCTGCAAGAACCTCAAAGACCTACTCTGCTGTGTATATATTCCATCATCATCATGTAGCGATGCCTATAAAAAATATTGGGAAACAGTGGAAAAAGCATCTGATTTATATAGTGACCATAGTTTATTTGTTGCCGGGGACTGCAACCTCCCTAATCTAAAATGGTCCAATGACACTCTTGGAACCCTTATTGAGGGATATTCATCAGTTGCAGAGAGTGTAATTGACAGCTTTCCATATTTGATTCTGTATCAAATCAACAATGTACCAAATTACAGGGATGTTTATTTGGACCTAATTTTCTGTGATAACCGAAGTCATAAAACTGTATACGCTAGTGATAGTTTAGTAAAGTGTGATAGGCATCATCCTGTTAAGTGTAATAATATATAACCGATCATGTTGAGTATGATGATGAAATTTTTGATTTTAAGCATTCTAATTTTTGTGATATTGATTATTTTCTACTTGATGTTAATTGGGATCATGTCTTTGAATGTGGTGATGTTTTATCATATTCTAAATAATGTTATTACTCAATTTGTTCCTAAAATTAGGATTAAAAGTAGATATAAATTTCCACCATGGTTTAGCACTGAGCTGAAAACCAATGTCTTTAGCAAAAAATTGGCCCACAAAAATATAAACAGACTGGACACATTTTCCCAAAATATTTGAATGTATTGTTAATAAATTTCTTTGTATGCTTCAAAAATATCATCTTTGTCAAACAGCTTGGCTTTTCAAAAGGCAGATCAATAACAACAAATTTACTATTGTACGAACAAGTAATTTCTAAAGCGCTTGAGAATGGATTTGCAGTAGACTCATTTATACAGATTTTGAGAAGGCTTTTGACAGAGTTGATTTTGGTGTTTTCCTGCAGAAACTTTATGATTATGGCGTGAATGGTGTATTGTTAAAATGGCTTGAATCATATTTGATAGGTCGTAAGCAAAGAGTGAAAATTGGAACATCTATGTCTGGAGTTCCACAAGGAGGTCATTTCGCCCCTCTACTTTTTAATATTTTCATAAATGCCCATCTAATTATCGCCCCATCTCTTTATTACCCATCCTTAGTAAAATCATAGAAAAACTGGTCAAGGAGAGAATGTTGAAGTCTCTGGAACAGCACCAAATTTTTTCTAATTCCCAATTTGGTTTTCAGAATTGTAAAAATACAGATGATGCAATTTTCCATCTCCTAGAGCATTTATACCTCAGCTTGAACAATGGTGAAGTGGCTTCTGCCGTTTTTTGTGCTATTAGTAAAGCGTTTGACTGTGTTGATCATGAGATATTGCTGGCTAAACTTTGTACATATGAGTTTAGAGGCCCGGTTCTCGACTGGTTTGAGTCTTTTTTTATCAGGGCGACGCCATCCAGGTGGTTCATTTTCATGGGGAGCAATCAGTGGTGGGTTCTTTGTCTGCTGGAGGGCCCCAAGGTTCTGTCTTGGGATCTCTATTGTTCCTTATATAATGATCTACCTGGCACGATCTCTTATGGTCGCTGTTCCTCCTTTGCTGATGATACTACAGTCCTCTAGTATCACCAGGATCCAGCACAACTTGAAAACCTTGTAAGACTTAGAGGACTTAGAGGCGATAAAGAACTGAATAGACTGAGCTTCAATATCAAAAAGACTAGTATTATAAATTTTAAGGGGGATCTGGGAGAAATATCACTGGATGGTCAATTAATAAGGACTAGCAGTTCCAATAAGTTTCTAGGATTGCATTTGGATGCTAAATTAAAATATGACTCTCACATCTTAGAACTGTGTGGCAAATTGTCAGCGGGTTGCTATGCCGTTTGGACTGTGAAATGTCATTTGGGCCAGTCTATTGCCAGGACTGTGTATTTTTCTGTTGTTGAGAGCCACCTGAGATACGGTATTGCATTCTGGGGTTGCTGCTCACTAGATCTATTTCAACGGGTCTTTGTTATTCAGAAAAGAGCCCTGAGATGCCTCTGTGGTCTGAATGGTGATGAATCATGTAGGCCAGAGGCTTCATTTTATTTCAGAAGGTATCATGACCTTGGCATCTCTTTTTATACTAGAATCTGCATGTATAATGTTGCGAAGATACAAAAACATCATTTTTAACCCTCACACCCGTTACATATGCTGTTAATACTAGAAGCTCACACTTTGTATCTCTACCCATTCCTTCTTCTTATCTGACTAGAACCTCTATATTTTATAATTCCAAGAAAATGTTCAATCATTTGCCACTGGAATTGAGAAGCCTGAACAGTTATGTGAAATTTAGGAAAAGGGTCAGAGGCCTTCTGGTGTCACTTGCATGTTATTCTGTTGAGGAGTACTACGGGCATAATTTTAATTGATTTGTCTTATTTTGTTGTTTTAAATATTTTGTTTCTGTTATGTACCTACCTGCTTTTAACGTTTGTGATTGGGTCTGTGCGGAAGACTTCTAATTCTGTCTGTTTGTGATTGATTTTAATTATATTTTTAACTCTTAATTTATTTTTAACCAATTTTTTGTTTTATTGACATGTTGAGTTTTATTACTGTATTATAACCTTTAGTGTATGGCTATTTTAGGTACTTAGCAAACTGATGACCTTTTTTTCTAGCTTTGTCAATGAATTTCTTGAAATTTATGATAATAAAGCCTTATTTGATTTGATTTGATATTGTTGACTGTTTCCAACATAGTAATGTTTTATTGTATGCAGATGATTTAAAGGTATTTAAAGTGTTTTGTCTCACTAGATGCATCAGTCTGTTGCAGGGAGACCTTCAACGTTTTGAGGAATGGTGCGAAAATAATAATATGCACCTTAACATAAGTAAGTGTAAATATATACAATTTAGTAGAAAATCCAGCCCAAAATTTAACTCATATTATATACAAAAACTACAATTAAGGATCTAGGAATTATATTTGACAACAAACTAACTTTTGTAAATCATATTGACTCTGTGTATAATAAAGCTCTAAAAATGTTGGGCTTTGTAAAAAGACATACCAAAGATTTCAAAAACGTATTTGCTCTCAAAAGTTTGTTTAGTTAGATTTAAACTGGAGAATAATACTTGTGTATGGTCACTATACTATCAATGTCATAGGGACAGGCTAGAAAGAGAGCAGCGCAAATTTTTGTGTCATGTTAGATTTAGATTGGAACTTGATGTTGAAACTTGTACTTATGATCATCTCCTGACTATGTTGAATGTAAGTCCTTAAATGAAAGCAGAATTAATTTTAATAGAATCTTTATTAGTTAATAACAGTATAGATTGTAGTGAACTCCTGCAACTTGTTCATATTCATGCTCCTCCTAGATTACTTAGAGATGTGAATACATTTCATATTGAAAACCATCGCACCAATTATGGCCAATTTTCATCCATAAATAGAATGTATGTATCATGCAAATGAATTGGGAATTGACTTGTTTAACACCTCCTTATACTCCCTTAGGGCACCACTTAATAGTCAATAAATTGCTATTCTAGCCTTTTACATTGTTGTTTTTATACTTAGTGTATAGTTTGTATATTTATAACTCGTTTGTCATGTACTTAATTTTTTTTTAACATTTTATTCTTAATAATTAATTTTCGTTTTTGTAAAATTGGGATATTCCCGCTGATAAATAAATAAATAAAGTTTAATTCGAGCTGCCCTGTACAACCGACATGTTCGGCCGATAAACTGGTGAGTGTATGGTCACCAGATTGGACAATATAACGACAAATATGCGCTTGTGCGGGCTGCTTTCATTGATATTTCTCGTCTAAGGCCGCGCCTGTAGCAAGACTAGCAAGCTCACATTTTATCCGCCATTTCGAGTTACAGACCGTTGTTCAGAATTCTGCCTATACGGCGCCTGGTAAGCATATATTTTAATTTTTTGTGTGGATTTTATCATTTTTAGCATGCGATTTACACTTAATTTTTCATTTTGTATCATACTTTTCCACGTGGCATCATGTGCTGCTTCACGGAAGCCTCTCAAACATGGTCGACTAGCGGCAAATAATGCGGTGTTGGATGTAGACCGGCACAACGTGGTTCGTAATTTTTGGGAATTGTAACTCTATTTTTGCTGGTGGCTGTACAAGCATCGGTATTTAAGAACAAAACGTGGGCTATTTAAAGAAAATCACCCAGGCGCGATTATACCGCCTAGTAAAATTAGATCATTTATATATACACGCCGCGTCCGTTATATATGCATTTACGCGTCCGGACGCCCTATCCGATAAATATCATCGTTTCATCGTAAAATGGGAAGACACCGTCTTATTTATTTATTTTTTAATATAGTTCCGCAACGTTAAGAATTTTGAGGGACAATAACCACATTTTCACGCAAATTAGCTTTGCCTAGAGGTCATCCACCTTTTTATGATTGCCTATTGATTTTTAGACCCCTTACGCATTTTGATGCTTGTCTTCCTTAAACAAATAGTAGTACTTTTACCGGCTAAACATCAATGAACTTGTAGAAAAAAACACCACGGAATTGTCTAGATTTTATCAGTGGAGTGGCGTCGTTTTTTTTCAACGCGTCGGTCGTTGGCATTTTGCCATTGACTACAAAAAATCAATTTAGCCGCAATAAGACTCACAATTTGTGAAATATATACATCAATTTGATAACATTTTCTCATAAAATACGTATTAATAATCAATTTTATAAATGCTAGATTAAATATCGATTTTAAATCCATCATAATTATGTAATCTAACATTGAACCTATTTAAAGTGAAATAGTTGCTTTAGAGCTTAATATTTTAATAAGACTAAATAGTGATAATATATATTTCAAAAAATGGAAAATGTGATTCCTCAATGCCACGGAAATAGAATGCAATCCATTCACTTCCAGTTCGAGAGGACCGTATTATAGTACTATCCTCACTCCATAATTCTACAAATTATTAAAAATTTACAAATGTGTGCAAAATAGAGCGGGAATTTAACATGGCGATTGTATAAAATATCAAGGACAGAAAATTAAAAAAAAAAAAATTCTAAATTTGTCTTGTGCTTCTTCCCTTCGCCAAATTTGCGACAAAACTGGGTATGAAAAATATGAACTTTTTCCAAAATCAGTTTTGCCAAAGTTTAAGTATAAATAAAATTCTATTTTCCTTCATAAAATATTATCAAATCAAGTAGATAGCTGTAATTGGTATTCATGTGAAACAATCAAACGGCCGAAGGAACAAAATAAACCAAAATTAAGACACATTGTTTTTAATACATTAGGCGCATAGTTTATGCCAATTTGCGGATATTTTGGTTTTCCCTTGGCAGTTTGTAGGTGAATATGCATTTTATTCCATCATCCTGATTATGCTCTAAATTATCATTTTTATTGGAATTTTGCAAATTGTCAATGATCAGTGTGAAAAAGATACATAAAAGAGACATTGAAAATGCTCACTACATAGTGTGTTAGCAACATTGTTGTTATTATTATTATTTACAGTTCTAAGCAATTCTAAACATTGCTTTCTCGCACCACCGTCGGGCGTCCATAGTTCAATACTCCAAACATAACGGAAATATCCCATTATTTACTGAACCCAAAAATGGGATAATTCTAAAGGCAGGTATACTGAACTAATCCTATTAGTGGAATAAGCAGAAATGGCTATAAAGGTAGATACCTAGGTACAAATAAATTCTAATTTGTCTATAATTTTTAACATTCTGGCACAAGTGGCTGACGATTATGGTTTGTAAAACGCACATGAATTTATTATCTATCTAAGGCAACATGCTTGTTACATATTAGCTAGTATAACTTTTTATTTAGTTTTTGTGTTATGTGATGGGATCTTCAATAGCAAAAGCAGAAATCCCCGAAAAGGTAGATAGATACAAATCAGTTTTCATATCTCTTTAATTTTTAACATTATGACACAGGTGTTGCTGACTATTATTGTTGGTGAAACGCGTTTTTTCTCCATATATATCTAAAACTAACCTGTTTGCTATATATTACCTAGTATAACCCTATGAGCATTTTGTAGTTTATTCATTTTTGTGTGTTATGTGATGGGATCTTCATAAGAAAAAGCAGAAATGCCCAAAACGGTACGATTATTGTGGGTAAAGTGCGTTTGTCTCCACATAGATTTATTACCCATTTAAAGCAACTTGTTTTGTACATGCTAATTATTATGAGCACACCACAGTTGAGACGTTTCAAAACGTATAACAGTGAAATATGCAAACATATTTTATTAAGAATAAAACTCAGTAAATCAGATTTACTAGTTCCAGCAAGTGTTTCATTTGGCATAACTGTACGGTTAATATTTTACACAATATATTACATATCAAGGGACTAAAGTGACTCATTAAGGCACTTTTAGTTACAGTATTTAAACAAACAAGTTATCAGTGTCATTAATTTGTTTATAATAATCGAAATGGAAATTTTTGTTTTGAAAACAGCAGCTGAAAAGGCTTTAGAAGGTATTTTGCCGACAAAATCAAGGAAAATGTATGAAGTGCAATAAGAGGTATTATGAGGTGGTGCTGTGAACGAAATTTATTACCAATCTAAAGAATAAAAAAAGCAGGGATCTCTTTGGCCTGACCACTGAGCTCATAAAGAGCATCAAAAACATTATTCTTATACCCCTAACAAAACTCATCAATTCCTGCATCAGAGCAGGTGTTTTCCCCTCAGTCCTTAAGAGAGCCAAGGTGGTACCAATTCATAAAAAGGGTGCTACAACTGATTCTAGTAACTTTAGACCTATTTCATTACTTCCTGTTTTGTCAAAGGTTTTCGAGAAGTTTATGGCCTTTCGTATAGTTAGTTTCTTAGAGGCTCACAATCTACTAAAACCCGAATAGTTTGGCTTCAGGAGGGGAGGTAATACAACTTTGGCCGTTTTGAATCTTGTGTCGCAAATTCAGGAGGTGTTTGAGGGTAGGGGATACTCATGGGCGTAGACAGGGAGGGGCCAGGGGGGGCCGTGCCGCCCCCCCCCCCCTGGGAATTTAACAGACTCATGACTTTTGTGTAAAAATTGGGCGTGTCCCCCAAAATTTGCCACTACTGTGGCCTTGTCTACGGCTCGCCCCCCCTGAGAAAAAATGCTGTCTACGCCCATGGGGATACTTGTCGGCTGTATTTTGTGATTTAAGCAAAGCCTTCGATTGTGTTCCCCATGACCTGCTCTTACAAAAACTGTGTAAATACAAATTTGATGAAATCAGTGTACATCTTATATCTAGTTATCTATCCGGCCGGTTCCAGGTTGTGAATGTTGGTGGTGTGAGGTCATCAGAGAGAGACGTAAAGGTAGGGGTGCCACAGGGCTCAATACTGGGCCCTCTATTATTTCTAATTTACATCAATGATTTGCCTGACATTGACCGCATTAACAAATATACACTCTTTGCGGATGATACCACCAGGTTGATGTGGCAGATGCAGCCTCAAGTGAGGCACTTAATACTGCAGTGGATTGGTTCACAGCAAACCGGCTCTTTTTGAATGTCCAAAAATCCCAGAAAATTATGTTTTCTATGAGACAGCTTCCTACTGAGTGTGAGGGTGTGTGTGTGTGGAGTTCCTTGGGGTGCACCTGGATGCAAGACTGCGATGGGGGTTTCATACTGACTGCATTTCAGCTAAGTTAAGCTCTAACATTTTTCTTTTGCATAGGCTCTCTGATAATGTTTTTAGTTCAATTCTATTGCAGGCTTATTTCTCTCTTTGCCATTCTCACATTGTGTATGCCATATTAATTTGGGACATGCACCTGGAGCCATGAATGTTTTACGAGTACAGAGAAGGGCAGTAAGGGTTGTAGGGGGTTTACAGTACAGAGAAGATTGCCATTCTGCATTAAGTTATGTCTCTTGACTAAATTCAGCTCTCGAACTTTGTATTATTATTTTTTTTTCACACCGTAGCTCAGAAATTGTGTTACTATTAATCCTCGCATTAATCACTAATTTCCAATAAAATTCAAATGGTTTATTGCCATAAACATAAAAGACATACTAAAATTGTTAGAAAACTAGGTAAACGTAGAAGTACAGTGAGCTTAAAAAGCATATATCAAACATTAAGAAAAGCATATAGAAAACCACACATAAGCAGTGATAAAAGGCTGAATAACAATATTTTTACAATTTAAATCATGAAAATTTTAACAGTTTTATCAATACAAGTTAATATTAGATCAATGTATAGGTTATTTAAAAATCGTTCAGGAAAATGTTTCAAAGAAAATTATGT
Source organism: Pissodes strobi (assembly GCA_016904865.1). Taxonomy (NCBI): domain Eukaryota; kingdom Metazoa; phylum Arthropoda; class Insecta; order Coleoptera; family Curculionidae; genus Pissodes; species Pissodes strobi. The sequence goes on along the minus strand of MU191306.1, from coordinate 22,156 downwards.
ATTATTTTACTTAGAAATCAGAAAATTGTCCAAGATGGGTTATTTCTCTAACTCTTCATTTTAATAATCAGCTGAAATCTTAACATATCTGAGATATAGGTTTGATGTTTTCGGGAAAGACATTCATTCCAGAGCGAGGCAGTCCTCCAGACAAAGGCCCACAACAGCAACGTCCTAGGTGTTCGCAACTGAATCGTATGTTAATGAGCAGCTCAGCATGTATCTGATGGGTATTTCTGTTTGGCATAACTCTGAGCAGAATCATAAGTGCCAGCTCGTGGTATTGGAAGGTGTACACCTTTCGTTGTAGTATCGATAGTAAAGAGATAAGTCCGCCACTTTTCTTCAATGTTCAAAGCTATCAAGGTAAGTCAACTCTGGGTCATCCACAAGAGTCCGTCTTGTGGATGCTCTCCTCTGTATGGTATCTAATATCTTAAGCAAGTATTTGGGTGCCGAGCTCCACACATAGGAACAGTATTCCAGAGATAGTCTTATCTGGACCTTATGGAGCAGTAAGAGCTGATGAGATGTATACAACTTTTTTGCTCTATAGAGTGCTCCTAGCTTTTGTGCTCCTGCCTTTTGCGATTTTGGTGACGTGATTATGTCAGGGCATGTTGTTTTCCACGTTGATGCCCAGCAAGCTTATGGATGAGGCCAGAGTCATTGTTTGTCTTGTTATTGATAAGTCAGGCCCTGTGGTTTTTGTTTTTGTTTTTTTTTTGAAAAAATAACTGCCTGAGACTTCCATGCGTTAAGCTGAACATTGGTTTCCTCACCCCATTCTACGATGGCGTTCATATTCTCATTGTTGGCAGCACATATATTCTGTAAATATTCAAAATAAACTTTGTTAGAGAACATAACACTTACCTACGTACCGATCTATAATCTAATAACGATGATCCTTATAAACCTGCATCAACAACTGATAAATATTCCTATTTATAACCTTTATCAGATGTGGTTGTTGTTCACTATTACTATCGCTAATCGCTTGTTCTTATGTTCTTCTCTTGTTAATGTTATCATAGAAATACCTGTTGAAATTTGAAATGAAAAATATTATGCTGATTGCTGCTCTGCTCCTAAAAATTTGGTAGTGGCTACTGTTGCTGTTGGCACTTGGCTGTTGGTTTGTAAATTCATTGCTGCTTCTGCCACGTGCCAAATATTTTTGCTTGTTTATCCGTCGCACGTGCAAAGCAGCTTTTCTAAAACATACGTGTGACAAAAAAAATATCGTCCCAGATATCGTTCCGATGAATTTGGGAGTCAATAATTTCAATTTTTTCCATAACCATTTTTCGCCTAATAAATAAGGCAATTTTATGTTAATACGACATACTATAATAAGGTGCTTCTTTAGAAAAATAATTTACTTATCATCCACCACTATTTTCGACAGGTCAAATGTCTGTTTTCGATTGGATGCTTGAAAAAGTACTTGAACTTGAAGTATGGACTCTCTTCAAGAAGGGAGCCGTTAGCCGTTTGGCGCTGCTACGAGGCAATTTGCCAGTGCACCATTCGGCCGGCGCTTAGGGAGAGGTAGAGCTACCCTTCTACATCCGTTACACGTTATTCCAGTTTGAAGGGCTTTGTATTCGGGGGCGATCGCAACGTTGTCGGGCTCTGGACCCTGTTACAACCACCGACTTTTGACACGGCACAAATAGAAACCCCTCACTGGGTATTTCCTTTGGCTAAAGACAAACACTTATACGATGAAGTGGCACAGACGACGCTGGCTATGACGTCTGCTTCTTTCTCGGGGGGACAAATCGGTCCCTGAACGATTGCCACGCGTTACCCCAAAATGGCCGACGAAAAAGCCGCTACTCAACAGCGATGTTATCCCGACCGAGAACTAAACGGTCTAAACTAGTCCTTGAAAAAGTGATTTGGGTTTGGGCACGGTACAGTGCCGTGGGTTTGGGTTTAAATCGCTGTTAAGTCGTATAATTTTTTCGTTCTTCGTCGCGCTCATTTGCCTCTTCTTATCTTGATAATTTTAAAATAATTAATGGTAAATTGTATCTAGAAGACTTTTGTAAAACTCCATACAACTAAAATGATCGCATTTACTTATATATTCATTTTAATTTGTAAAACCAAAGATTGCAAACCAATCCACAGGCTGCAAGCAATGGTCCAAGATACAAAGAATGTATTCTTTGTATCATAGCAATGACATTGTCCTTATAAGGACAATGGCAATGGTATGACCACAATAATATTATTTATTCTTGTGGTATATAACCTTATCAGTTGAAAAGAAGTATTTTAGTTTTCGGATGATAAAGCCGATGAATCCACAATCCACCCGTGAATCGTGAATTACGCGTAGTTGGCGTAGTTGCCACAGTGTCTCATAATAAAGCGCTTTATTTAATTTTTTGAGGAATTCACTGATTGACTGTATCCTTTTCTCACTAAGAAAAATGACAAAGACCGCATGAAACTAGTGAATGCACCGTTGTATTAAAGAATGCGCTTAATGCTTTGACGATCCCTAGTCAAAGGCGCTATATACGCATATATTTCGTAAATATATATGCATATAGCAACAATTTGTTTGAAGTAAATCCGTAGTAACATGTAGGAAAAATTCCCTGTAAAATAGACAAGCGTCTAGCCTAGCGAACGGCGTTACAATTGAACCGTCAAATTCAGCGTAGTATACTCATGCGCGAAAAACATAAACCTCGCTTTAGAGCAGGGAAGTAAGCATCCAGGGGAGGGCCAGAATTTAAAAAAAGTACTATTAAATTCACGCCGTCGGCTCGCTTCCCGTGCACTGGGACGCAGCCGAACAAAACTAACCCAAATGTAGAATAAGAATGATGCTAGCATGGTTAGCGAAACGCGCGTCGAGTGCAATAATTCTGTTTCGGTATTGTGGATAAACCTCCGTTTTAAAACACGTCTTGCTACCGGCGGAAATCGAACCAGAGACCTTCGTATCCAAGCACAAGTATCTGCAGATGATTGCACTATCAAACCTGTTGGCAAGAATTGACTGACTCGTAAACACATGGGTAATTCTATACATTCTGACAATTATTATGGTAACGCCGCGCCGTTCGATAGGAAAGCATCCGTTGAACGGCGTTACGACAATTGAACTGAATTGAATTACCCATATGTTTATGGGCCAGTCAGTTCCTTACAACAGGTTTGACAGTGCAGCGATCAGATACTTGCGCTTCGATACGAAGATCTCTGGTTCGATTCCAGTCGGTGGCACGACATTTAATCTTAAAATGTTATGTTTGTTTCTTTCTTAAATTTGGGTTAGTTTTGGTTCTTTTGTTTGGTTGCGCCCCGGAGCGAGTGGAGGGCCATGCGTGAATTTAATAGCACTCTTTTAAATTCTAGCCCTCCCCTTGATACGTATACCTACTTCTTTGCTAAAGCGATGTTTATGCGTTTCGCCCATGAGTATAACTTCGCTGAATTTGACGGTTCAATTGTAACGCCGTTGGCTAGACGCTTGTTTCATCTACGGTCTGTTTAGACTTTTTGCTATAACCTTTTACACATTTTGATCTGAACGCGAAAAATCCCTTAAAGAAAACAATTATCCAACATTAAATACGATCGGCACCCTCGGAACAGGGTGCCGATACGATATGTGACTCATGAATGATGATAGACACCGCTCGAACTCCAACGAAAACTGTTTTTTAAATCTAAATCTTTCCCAGTTCATGAACTGACAAGGAACTCATGACGCAATAATTAGGTGCAGAATGGGCAGAAAGAGCAAAATATTGAACATACCTCTTGAGTTGAGACTCGTGTCAGTCCTGTCTGGTTTTCTTTCGTCATTTCCTGTTCCTGTTTTCAGGTATTTTTATTTTAAATTTTTATTAATTAATGGCGTATGGCGTTGATTCTTCAGTCTCAGTCGCTAACGGTTATCTTTTAGTGTTAATTTCATAATTTTAAATTTGGTCTATGGCTACAGCAAAGATCCGCCTGGATTGTAAGAAAATTCTAACTGGTCGCAGCCGCAGGCTCGAAATCGTGTTGGAAAATCTTCGAAAAGTAAGTTACACGCAACACTCCGCAACAGGTTTTCCGTTTTTTTTTTCGATTAATAATTGTAATTTGTAATTTATTCTGTTTTATGTATCTGGGTACACTAGTTTATTTGAGTGTAGATTGCAAAAACCCACCAAATGTTTGGCCGTAAATCCGAGTTTTTGAGATATTTGCATTTTTGCTATTTTCTTGGCATAGGTATACATTATGTATATTTAATGATTTTTGGGATGTTTGTTTTTCGTCTCTATGCTCGAAAATATTTTAGGAGTTAAGTCCTAGCTTTTCAAATTGAGAAGCTCCTCTAATAATGTGGAAATTCTAAAAATATCAAACAATTTGGGGAGTACTTATATACTGCTACGCTAAAATTAGGTATATCTTTATGTATCATCGTATCAAATAGTAAATGTTTGTTTACGACATGTGTGAGATCGAGCAAAACTAGGCCAGTGTATACCACTAAACAAAGAATAAGCTTTGCCCAGGCTGGCCTTTGTAATATTGAGTTAAAACATTACCAAACGTTCAAGCTGCATAACCTAACGTAATGTGTGAATTGAACTTAATAGAGGTTAAACTAATCCAAACCAACTTTATGCAGAAGCATGAGCTTATATGACTGCCTTATTTGTAAGAATTGTAACAGTATATTAACTTATATACCTAGAAGGGACTGCTTGCTATATATTTACCCTATCATTTTAAAGTCAGTTAGATTTTAGATTCAAAATGGGTTAAACTGCATTACTCTGGAGGAGAAATCACTGATCAAAGTTTAATCAAACTGTTGTAACTTCCAACCATTGTTCGAACAATCGTATTCATGTCCTTGGTATACTAGTTAGATGTATATGCACCACACACTTTGTGATATTTTGCTACATCAGCATTTTTGAGGCTTGTAGATAGAAAACTGTGCCCTGGCTTAGATACTAATATATTATGCTCCTTTAATTTGATGTTAGAAAATATATTGTAAAATTCATGACCCAAACATTTTAAGGAATATATGACAGAATTATTTGTTTTAAAACAGATATTTTATTACACCATTTTTATGCACAATGCCTTGCTTACCTAATATGTTTCAATAACTCTGTTTTGCTAATAATATTTTTTTTTGTATCTATAGAGTCAACAATCTATGGATTCTGTTGGTCACAATATGCAGCACCAACCAATGATTACCCCTGTTCAACCTCCGAGTGGGGCACCTCACCATGTCAGGAAGGCTAAAAACATTAAGAATTCGCAACTTCAGAGCGAGAGGCTAACTTTAACTGAAGAAGCTAAGCTGGTATGTAAATTCAAACTTATGCTTTCTTGATTTTGGTCAATTTCTTAATAGCATATGTAACAAATATTCATAAAACGGACAATTAACAAATACCGGCATAAGAATGAAATAATTTTTACTTTAAAATAATGCCTCGATTCTTTTCTTCTTAAATTCCAAGGGAAATTCTACTCATTTATGATAATTATAATCCAAAATGTGACTACTAAAAATTAAAATTTATTTTCACTGATCAAGAATCTTTTAGTGCAATGTTACATATCTTGGATTTTTCTATATAGTATTCATCAATGTTATTGAATTATGCCAAATTGAAGTTAATTTTTGTATGTTGTCTCAGTGTTACTTGAATGGTAATTTCAATTTCTATTTGAGTGTCAAATGAGACATACATGAAATCATGTTTTCCACTGACATTTTTATCATTTTATAATTTTGTCAATTAAAATCATGAAACAGTTGTCTTATTATCTCTCCTGCTTTAATATTACATTATAATTTATAAATTGTCGCCAGATTATTTAAATTTGTTAATTAAGGGCTTGAGACACAACACCTTCATTACTTGGACTTGGCCAAATTAGTATTAAAATTTAACTTGGACTTTGTCTAAATAATTTAAACAAATATGGCTATAAGAGACAATTCATTGCATCACATTAAGCTTAGTTTAAGGATGAAGTGTATATACATGTCCAATTGTTTAAGAAATTGCCAATGTTTTATACAAATAGTATTGTTTTTATGCAGAAAGTTAACTATAAAAATAGGCATTTTTTAGATGACATCTCAGATTAGTTTTTGAATTTTGATGTTACCCAAGCATGCAACTGAACTATAGAAGTGTAGTACAATACATTTCGCTTTTCGGAAATTCATACTTTCATGTCAAAAAAATAAAATAAAGACTAAAATTTCTGACAGTATCAATGAAATTTTTTTTTATTTTGGGTATGTCTTGGGTTAGTTTTGTTTGGCTGTGCCCCCGGAGCGAGCGAAGCGAGCAGCGGGCCATGCGCGAAGTGAAATATTAGTAGAATGATAAAAACTTATCAACTGCAATGAGACAGTGGAGCTCTTTTCATTAACCTCGTTATGCCAGTAGAATATTGATAAAAGTAACACATGAATAATATGAATTGTTGTTTTTTTTTAACTTTGGAAGTGTTAGTAAAATAAATTTAAAAAATCAAAATCTTTAATATGTCTCACACTTTTATTTAAAAGGTGTACAATTCTGACATCAATGGAGGGATTAACAGCAAAACTCCAGTCTCAGTTCTTCAAGAGTTACTGAGTAGGCGTGGCATTACCCCAAAATATGAACTTCTTCAAATCGAAGGAGCTATTCATGAACCAGTCTTCAGGTACAGAGTGTTCCTCAACAGTGAGTTTGTGGCCACAGGTACAGGACGGTCCAAGAAAGATGCTAAGCATGCTGCAGCCAAGAACTTGCTGGATCTTATGGTGGGCAAGATGACTCCTGAGCAGGCTAACCAGACTAATGGCACTCCTGGAGCTACTGACATGTAAGTTAATCCCTACACAATATATGCTTAATTTTTAGGATCTTTTTTGCATGTTGTCTCTGTGTTACTAGAATAATTATTTCCATTTCTATTCGAGTGTCAAATGAGACATAGATTAAATCATGTTTTCCACTGACATCCTTATAATTTAATTTTATCAAATATGGACATGAGACAACATGTACAAGGTAAACATGCCGTCATAAAAAGGATGAGAACATTATGATTAATAAATAATGCCCCTTTGGCAAAAACATACCTCTAATGTCATGCTTCACAATGTGTATCTTTACCTGATTCCTTTCTCACTTATAGGAAGTGAAAATTGTTTTTGAGAATGCATAAGTTCAGGCAAATTAAAAAATTTGCATTTTCACTAAAACAATTCTGACATCTTTTTACTGTCATTTAATTTTTAAAACAGTCAATGTCAATCCAAGTATATTGTCTATTAACTCCAAAACAAGATAGCTGATGCTGAAAGGTTGAAAGAGAATCAAGTTCTTAAGAAAAGTGATAAAAAGGCAATATTTTCCTGCCAACAATGTAAAAAACGAGTTGTAAACGTAGTGATGTGCAAAAAGTGCAATGATTCATATCATCCGGCTTGTTTAGAACAGGCAGCCGAGCAGAAAAATGCTAAAGGCATTCATGAAGCAGTTGAGGTTAGAAAGTAGAGTGTAAACAGACTCAATGGAGACTCAACTGAAATTGAGCTGTTTAAAGTTCTAGTGAAAGAATTGCAAAGCAAGAACCAAATTCTCATGGAAAACTAACAACTTCTGAGGGAAAAGGTGAATATTCTTGAAAAAATACAGTCGAGGAAATAATACGCAACCAGCAGCGACATCTAATAAGAAGAAACGGAAAGAGAATGCGATTATCGATAATAAAAACGTAGATATCGAAAATACAAATGTAGCAAGTACAAGTATTGATACCACACACAAGGTAATATTAAATACCGTAAACGAGAAAGTTCCGAATGGCGTCAATCTATTGCCCAATTCTGATCTATCCATGACAGTGACCATCACGAAAATGATTGGATTGAGGTTAGACATTCAAGTAGGAATAAAAAGTCAGTGAGCAAAACAAAAGTGGATAGATAAATCAAGTTGACCTGAGCCGCTTAGGGGTGTCAATGAAAACACAACTTCCCTGAAACCCGCGAAGAAGATATCTTTTCTGTGAGAATGTGAAGACTTTCCTGCAGGAGCATAACCTGGAGTATTCCTGTGAGAAGATGAACCAGAAGGGAAAAGTATTGTAGCTCTTTCAGACTTGCTGTACCATTACTACATAATGACACTGATAAATATATGTGTCCAGATATGTGGCCAAACGGAGTTTTAATAAAAACCATTTTCGGAACCTTCAGCGCCAGAGTATGGCAACAGTGAACTTAAAAAGAAGATATTAAAAGCCTTACACATCGTACGCGATTATCAGGAAAAAAGAGAGACGAATTAGAAGCATTCCTTGTTGAAAAGAATATTGACATAGTCTGTCTACCTGAACATTGGAATCACCAGGAACGGAACTCTAAGGGTTAGTTTGCAGAGATACAGGATGATAAGTTTTTCTGCAAGACGGAGGCGGAACGACTATCCTTGTGAAACCATGCATCGATGCAAACAATGTAAATGCTGATTTTAACTTTATTGTAGAAAGTGTTTTTGAATATTGTATTGTGTATTATAAATGTTTGAAAATGTACATTATGACTCTGTATAGGCCAACAGGCCGTATTGACACCTTCTTGGAATAACTAGAGGGTATATTGACCACACTAGATTTAAACAGACATAGCAGATGACTTCAATGTCCCTTTTAACACGTCTGACCCTGCCCCAATTCAATTATGCGATCTTTTAACTAGCTACGGTCTTGGACGGAGGGTTTACGGGCCCACCCGAGGGATGTCTTGTCTCGATAATGTATTTTGTAGTTGCGACATACAGGTACACAGCTCAATAGTGATAGATGTTGGAATTTCTTACCACAGAGGACAGCTGGTTGATTTCTCCATACAGGAGAAGGTACATTTTTCCCTGAACCAAAATATCTGTAGACCTATAACAGAAAAAGGGTTGTTTTCATTTTATAATGAATTGTCTACTGTGTCGTGGGAATTTGTTAACGATAATTTGTTTAGTGTTGATCAGAAATTTGATCAATTCATGCAAGTTCTGAAACATGCATATCTGAGCTCATTTTCAGGAAAAAACATTGCAGTAAGGTCTGATTAGGGTAATTATATCAGTTGGTTTAGTGAAGAGCTGAAAGAAATGAGAGAATAGCTATGTTTTTTGAGGAACTTATCTGATCGGTATGGGAGGGCAAATAAACAGTACTATAGTAACTATAAAATTCTCTATAAAACCAAAATAAAAGATGCCAAGGTCAGTGCTAACAACAATCTCATTACAAACTCAAATTTTTCTGTTAAAACTATGCACATTATAAACTAGCAGCGGGGAAAGATTGAAGAAAACTTTAGTATTGAGTTAACTTGTGACGATTTTAATGATTTTTTCAGTAACATAGCTGAAAATGTAGTGAAGAATATTCATTCTATTAGTGAACATCAATCCATTGAGTTATTTAAATTCTCTAGAAAAGCCACTAGATATATTTCTTTTTTCAGAGGTTAGTTTTAATGAAATCCGTGATGTAGTTGGCAGCTTGAAGAATAAAATCAGTAAATATATATTTGGCTTAAATGTACACCTGATAAAACATATAAAAAATATAATAATACCACTTACAAAACTTATTAATATCGCTTTCAAAAATAATACTTTCCCGCAAATTTTAAAAAGGGCTATTGTTTCTCCAGTATATAAAAAAGCAATCATAACGTGCCTGAAAATTATCAACCTATATCGCTCCTCCGATTACATCTAAAACATTAGCGAAGTGTATGGCAGTAAGACTTGTGTCATTCTTTGAAACAAACTGACTCTTCTCTAAACATCAATTTGGTTTCCACAAGGGTAGAAATACTGCTATGGCTATACTTGATATTGTCTCACAAATCGTCGAGGCTTTCCATGAAAAAATGTATAATGCAGTGCTGTTTTGTGACTCGAGTAAGGCATTCGACTGTGTCGATCATAATATTCTTCTAAAAAAAAACTACATGCCTATGCCTATTAAGATCTTATTTAACCCTAGAGCACCAGACTTACTTTTCCATACGTAATCGCCAGACATTCGTAAATTTGACGAGTTGAAATAATGGAATATAAAATTTTAAAAATTCTTTATTTTTTTATTTTCAATAAAATAAAGCGTTTTCTAACATGTTAATAACAAAATCAAAATAAAAGAAATATTTAATTTTTACTGTTCAGCACAGACAATACATTTATCTGAGCGATGCTGACCAGAAATTGGACGAGTGCACCGCATGCAATATGTGGTGGTCATTCGTTGAAGATTGGTTGGACAAAAGAAACAAACTTTACACTTCTTTTCAACTTGAGTGGTCCTTTGTTCATGCATACTAAATCTAAGATTTTATAAATACTCTGCCGAAGTGAGCCTTGTAAAGTGGATATATCTTTTCTTTGTTCTAACCACGAAATTATCAAAGTATTGTTTAATTCCAACATATATTCTTCACGGGATATTGATTTTTTATTTACCTTAGTTATATTGGTGCAATAGAGCGCATAGGAGTTTATTGAGGCTATATTCAACATGCTATAAAATACAGTCAGTGGCCAGCGTTTTGTTTTGAGACTGCAATTCATGCCAACGGTAACGCCAGACTATCGTAAATTTTGACGACTTCACTAGCACTGACTGCATAAGTGGCACTAAAACCGACTCTGCTTTGTACCGCCGAACAGAGCAGACTGGATTTGCGGGGTCTCCAGTGAAAACGAGCCCGACCGCGTTTTTCAACCGAAACTCGTGTTTTACATTCTTGTACAGAGGATAGCGCATTTTTCTATGGTCTAGCACAAATCTAAGTAGTGGACTAAGAAATCTTAGTTTATTTCTAGTTGCCGGGGACGGATTCCCGGACTGAAATGTCTGAATCGGCAGAGAGTGACATTCACGGTCTCGAAATGTCCCAGGCGGGCAGTGAAACGTCCGAGAAATCGAACGTTAGCGAGCGGACTCGTACTTTCAACGAAATACGAAAAATGGTAACAGATATGAAAGAAGTTACAGCAAAATATAACTGCCTGGAATGCCGTCACTGGCTAAGTATATATACAACCCAAAAAGCGTCTTCGGCTGATCTAGAGGAGGCCTTCTATCGAGGTAGACAGCACCTGACGGATACACATCCGAAGCGCATAAAATCCAGAAAGCATACAGTAGCATCTAAAATTGACTGTGGACAAAAAGTCAAGAGATCGCCTACGCCTACAGTTATTATAGCAAAAGGCAAGAGTGAATCGTCACCCACGTATTCCAAAAAGAAATGTGTATATCACGATTCCATACTTAAAAACCAGCCTGAAAAAACGAGAGGAAAAAACGCTCTTCAGGTGACCTCAACAGAAACAGCCGATGTCGAAAACACCGAAAAAGGTGCCCTTCAACTGACCTCGGCGGAATCATCCGATCCCGCAAGGGGTAATACAGCTCCGCCCTCAGCGGTAAGTGAGGCTCCGCCCATAAGCAATGAGACCAACATTGCCACTCCTATGGATATAGGTGATGGAGCGTCTACATCAAATGATTCAACGCATCAGTTCAAAGTGCCAATGAAGACTTTAAAGTTCAAGAGAAACATCAAGCAAGTTTATCTTGATGTTGGCGGCGAGCCAGCAATTGAAACAAAGAATCGTTTTCAACCATTGAGCGGTAATGATGAGGACGACTCGCAATCTGAAGCATCGACGCAACTTACAAAGCCAAAACCTCTCCGTCAATCCAAACCCAAAGGAACACCGAAGCCCAAAGTACAGGTTAAAGCCAAACCGCCAGTACCACCGCCGATTATTATTAAGGACAGCCAAAACAATCATTGGGAGTTCACGGCTAGCCTGCGGGCAGCCAATGTCAAAGTCTATAGTCTAAAGTATACCATAAACTCCTTGGTGCAAGGAAAATAAAGATTGGGTGAATTTAAAGCGCATGTTTGATAACGAGCAATTAGAATATCATTCATACGCGGAAAAAACGGCAAGGTCACATGCATTTGTGCTAAGAGGCCTGGACGGCGGTATTTCACCGCAAGAGATCAGGAATGCCCTCATTGAGGAATATGATATGAGAATAAAAGATGTATTCCAAATGAAAAAGACTAGGGTGCCGCTCTATCTAGTAGTTACCGAAGCCAGTGTGACGCTTAAGCACTTGAACGCAAAATGCAAGCTACTGATGCAAGTACGCATAGCTTGGTACTATCGCAAATCCTCCCGTCCCATTATGCAATGTAAGCGTTGTCAGGGGCTAGGACATGCCTGGACTTATTGCCAGCGGGCATGGAAGTGCTCGAGGTGCGTTGGCAATCACCAGATCACTGAATGCAACAGCAGCGTCGAAAAGTGTGCTAACTGCAGTGGAGCGCACAGATCAATCGACATTCAATGTCCTGTATACAACTATAAGGTGGACCAGCTGCAGCCGCCCCAACGCACAGCAAGCAAAGGATTTAAACCAGCGCCGCAGCCTACCCGTCCAGCATGGCAGGGTGCCAGAAGACCAGAAGGCCAGACAGTCAATCTTGAAAGAGACTTCCCACCACTAGTGAGAAATCGCAGCGGGGTGAGTGATAGTGAATAATGATAACGTAAGTAATAGCAAATTGCCTAAACTACCTATGGATCAGCAAACTGTAAATACATTTAAGAAACTGCAATCAGTAACTAATAGAATAAATTCTCTTGTAAATATAAACGAACTTCTGAAAGCATTAGAACACTTTGCAGACCTCTTGGAGACCTGCGAAGGTAATAAGCAGTCCATCATTCAAGTTTCATTAAACTTTTTCTCATCAGATATTGAAAAGTACGACATTTAAGCTCATTTAGATTCCTGCAACTTGCTATGTCGATGGATATAGCGATAACTGTATATAGTGCATATATGTACATTCTTTATGTTGTTTTGTCATCAGAAAATAGGGTTTTTGTTATATTTTCCCTATAGATATCCGCATTTGATTTTTATAAAGCAATATTAGTTCTCGCATTGATCCTAAGGTTAAGTCACTGATAAAACGATTGAAGGGCATGCCCAAGTAATTTTAAATAACATACAGAATTTGCTATTGCTCTGTGCTGATCTATGGTCCGCGACTGCGTAGGGTAGTGCCCGGTGAGCTTGTGCTCAAAGCCTCTGGCGAGCCGAAAAGCTCCTAGGCCAGACGTTAGATTATAAGTAGAGTAAGTTAACATTGCAAAGGAAAAGATCAATAAATGTTTAATGAATGAATGAATGGCACTAAAACCGAAATTACATGTGTATCAACCTAAATAATAATAGTGGGGAGGAAGCTATTCAAGGCCACTACACGGCCTCGTAATGGAGTGTTCGTATTTTTAGATAAATAGAATGCGCGTCGTAATATTTACGATAGTCTGGTATTTTAGGGTTGAATAACCGAGCGCAAAAGGTGAGATTTAGTGGTGTGGCGCCAGGGGAGAGGAACGTTAATATTGGTGTCCCGCAGGGCCCAATTCCCGGCCCAATCTTGTTTCTAATATATATCAACGATTTATCCACTAGCAATACTTCACAGCAGTATACCCTCTTCGCTGACGACACAACTATTTCTCTCACTGACAGTACACTGGAGGGTCTATTGGCAAAATTTGTGGCTGACTAGGAAGATGAGCTTTGGTTCACCGCGAACTGCTCAACAATGACAAGACTACGAGGAGGATATTTTATATGCGCAATCTACCTGAGAAACTTGTAACAGAGGCCAGGTTTTTGGGGGTCACATTGAATTCAAGGTTACAATGGGGACCCCACATTCAAAAGGTTGCTGGAAAGTTGACACAGGGAATCTATGTTCTTCGAAACTATTCATCTTGTGTCTCTCCATCGACTGCCTACTTTGCCTTATTCCAGTCTCACTTATCTTATGCAATTTTGTCGTCGGGACATTCGTTGGGGGTCCGTAGATTGTTTGGTTTATAGAGAAGAGCAGTGGTAGTTTGGGATAATCTTGGTTACAGGGACGATTGTAAAAATGCTTTCATTTCTTTGAAAATTTTCACTGTGCCCTATCTTTACATATTGGAGGCACTGATTTATCCTAAAATTAATACTTACCAAACTCATGACAATATTCACCAGCATGACACAAGGTGGAAGGGCAATTTAGTATTCCTATATAGGCGTCTGAGGAGGTGTCATTATGGTCCTGGTTATTGGGCGATTAAATTTTTTACTAAATTACTGCAGAGCATGAGAGCGTTACCTTCTGATTTATTTAAGAGGACTATGAAGCAGTTTTTATTAGAAAGGGCTATGTATTCTACAAGTAAATTTCTGAATTGAACATTTTGAACAGTTTTAAGTATTTTCAAACTGCGATGTAATTTGTTAGCATACATTAGTGTTTTTATATCTTTTAGTGCTAATTTCTAGTATGTTGTATATTATTTTATTTTGATATATGTAAACTCATTGTGTATAACATGAACAAATGACATTTAAATTGTATATGGCATATCAAAATTTTTAAGGCTTTTTAGTTGTGTGTTTTTTTACAGTTTTTATAGTTTTTCAGTTTTCCTAGTCTGGAATTATCCTAGACCGAAAATACTACTATTTTGCCATGTAAACAGTTTTAAGAAAGTGATAGTTATAGTTATGATTGCCCCAAAACCAATGCAATCATAAATATCATCAAATCCTATCTTAAAGGCATCTAGTGCTAATTGCGTATGCCAGTTACAGTCAACTTAGTATAACATTTTTTTCAGTACTGCTCAAGTTGTATCTCCGTTTGACGATAAAGTCATGGGTAACCCCATTGGATGGCTCCAGGAGATGTGCATGTCCCGTCGCTGGCCACCACCGCTCTACGAAATGGAACATGAAGAGGGGCTCCCCCATGAACGACAATTTACTATTGCTTGTCAGGTAAGAATACTCTTAGATGTTATCTTAACTTCCTATGCTTCTACGTTCAACAGACAGGAAGTTTATCAGTTGTCCGCAGCTATAAAATTGTGACGACACACCCATGCTTCTCTCAAAAAATACGTTTTGCCAGAAAGAAGAATTGATTACATTGTTGATTATTTGTTTATTTGTATTAACAATGGTAAATAATTTATAATATTCAGAGCGCCATCTATGCCGATTATCTGAGATGAGTAGCACTTCTCAATTTTTTGAGGTAGGTAGGTCTGGACAGAAGACTTAGACCGGATTATCTTAGAAGAATCCAGCATCATATTTTCAACGCTAAATGTATTAATTTTTAATTAGGGTTTGTAATTGTCTCAGTGTTACTTGAATAGTAATTTCAATTTACATTTGAGTGTCAAATGAGACAAACATTAAGTCATGTTTTCCACTGACATTTTTATCGTTTTATAATTTTGTCAACTAAAAACTTGAAACAGTTGTCTTTTTGTCCGCTCTATCTTAATATCGTAAACATCTAAGAAATTAATACAAATTTATTTTTTTATGAGCAATCTGTGTTTACAATATATTGAAATGTTTTTGCAGGTATTGAAAATGCGCGAGATCGGAACAGGCAAATCGAAGAAGTTGGCCAAACGCGTTGCCGCCCATAAGATGTGGCAAACTTTGCAAGACTTACCTCTAGAAGGCAACAACTTGCCTGGATTTGAAAGCGATGAAGAGGTAGGTTGTAGATTAGTGAGTAGTTAGTCGAGTTTGTTCATTTTATTTATTTCTGTCTCAGTATATATTATTATTTTGATATCATTTAATTCCGTTAACGGTTTGAAAATTTGGCCATAAAGGTTTGGCTGCGAATTACACTTGACTGTGAGCCTGGAGAGTGAAACACTAGAAACAGTTACTTAAGAAAATGTTTGATCTTCCAGAAAATAAAATAATATAAACCTGAATGGTGGGCGATAAAGCTAAATGCGAGCATGAGTGTTTGTTCATATTCAAATTAACACATTTCGTATAAAATAAAATTGTTTTTTTATTATTTAAGTGTCAGACTGCATTACCGGTTTATGCTACAATGTCAAATTTCGAATATTTTTTCTTAAATTTTCTTTGTGGGTGAAATTATTAAAAGGATCAAAAAATTCATCATGAGATCCTTGATGGAATTATTAAAAATAATGGCGTAAGAATAATGTGGTGTCTACAAGGCCTTTTTATTTGTCCAGGAAACGTCTATCTTTTAGTTTATAAATTCTTCTCAAAACCTAAAACACGAATACTCCTTCAACAGTTTTAAATGTGTCCTCAATAATTTAATTTTTTGGGAATTATTGTGCAAAATATTTGATTGCTACTATTTTGTGTTGATGCAGTTATCCAAACACATTTCTTTGACATAGAAAATACCCTTTTTTAATTAATTTTTATTAAATATTTTTATAGTTCGCTTTTTTAAATTCATTAGTTTATAGATTTGAAAAAAAAATTACTTAAGGAATGATTTAATGTTTCCTTTGGTTTTTAATACATTTTCAAGTTTATTTGTTTCTTAATATCCACTTATGTGCTGGGGTATTTTTGCTGTCTTTCAAGTGTACTGTTCAAAAACAATGCAGAATTGAAATGATCTTGTGATTGGTAAATAATTTTGCTGCTAAAACCAATTTCTAGTGTATTCTATAAACAAAGCATAGTAAACATATTTAGATGAAAAAGATGAAAGCATATGCCTTAAAAATTATATTTCTACCAATCACAAATGAAAGAAGCATAAGGTATCTTGGCACATACTCATTTCAATTTTGTATGTTGTTTTAGCTGACCGGAAAACTCAGTAATATTTCGCAGCGCTATTCTGGATTGAAAGACAGCAAAATATCCAAACTAAGCACTCAGCAGTCTCACAAGGTTTCCCAATTCCATAAGGCTCTTAAGCAGTCCGCGGGCAAGAGACTTAATGATTTACAGGTAATATGTTGTAATTTGTTTGATATTTTTCTTGAGTTGTATATTCTATTTACTATAGATGTTTTAAATGTCAGTGAGCATGTAGCGGATTTAGACAGATTCAGTCTCCTGGCGAAATGAAATCAATTATCCATAAACCATGGGCTGTGCTCAAAAAAATGAGTTCCACTTATACTTGTCCACAAATTTCAATAATTTGTCATAATTGTAAATATATTTTGATGTGTTATAAACAATGAACTGTATAAAACTACTGGAACCAGTATGGGTATTGTCGCACTTATCACCTTAAAGGGCGGGAGTCGATTTTAAAACGTTTTTCAATTAATGAAATCTATTTAATTTGTTTTATTCTGTTTAGGAAGTAGTAATTAAATTTTTATTTAATAAAAAAATGATAAAATAACATTTAAACAGTGTAATTGAACCAAGGTTTTTGGCTATGAGCATTTACGATAACTGTAGCGGTATCTACCGGTACGTATACAGCGATATGTTCCGGTAAATGGTAATTGCCGAACAAAACGATACGGATCGCGAATAACCTAAAAAAAAATGATTATAATGAAGAATAATAAACGTCAAGCTATCGCAATCTTGGCTACTTTTCAAATATTAGATAGTAGATTCGGAAACTGAAGGCATTATGTGTGTCGTGTGTCTATTGATGAATATATTGAAAAGTTGTAGAATTGAGGTTAAGTACCAAGTTGTTTACAGTTTTCGTTGTCCCAATTTTTATCAAATAAAACTAAAAAGCAACAAAAATAACCAAAAGCTGTATGAAAGTAAGGAGTTAAGGTTCTGTTTTACTACAGCAAATTCCCAAAGTGCCGAATTTTCGACGTGATTTTGTTCTAAAAAGGTTAAGTCATGGCAGGCGACTGTTTACGTCCGTTATGCAGAAAATGTTGCAACAATACGTACGCAATATCGTGTAATAAATGTGTAAAATGGTATCATGCGAGGTGTGTGTCGGTATCGAATGCAGAACTATCGCATATTGAAAAAGAACTCAAAAACCCCAGTGGAGAAAGGTGGATATGTGATGCATGCCAGAAAAGTGAGGTTACAATGTTACAAAATACACCGAAGAATGCCGTAAAGAAGCCAAATATGGAAAAATCAACTGGTGAAGAGATTACCTTAAATGACATTTGGATGAAACTACGAGAAATGGATGAGAGACACTGTGATCTATTCGATAAATACGAGCGGCAACTGAAAGTGAATAATGAACTAAAACTTGAAATAAGTGACCTAAAAAACAAAAATTAACAAAACTTGCTTGAAAACAATGTCATAATTACGGGAATTCCTTGTAACAAACACGAAAACTTGAATGCAGTAATGAAAAACATAACCAAATCCTTAAAGTTACAATTGAAAACAAAAGTCCAACGTATAGGTAAACCTGAAAATCAAACTGCACCCATCAAAGCCTGTTTTGCAAGTCAACAGTACAAACAGACATTTCTTTAACCAAGAAAAAGTAAGATAATAACTCTAGCAGAAATGAACCTTGGAGGGAGTGAGGAGGTCTATTTCAATCATGATATGACTAAACAAAATCAATATGTCTATAAGTTGGCAAGGGACTTCAGGAAGGAGAATAACTATAAGTTCATATGGATCTCCAAAGGATCTATTTTCATAAGAAAGGATGAAAACTCGAAAGTAGTCAAAATGCACGATGAAGATGATTTAAACTTCAACGAAATGACGCAGAATTAAATATGAAGGTTTCCTACATAAATGCTCAAAGTGCAAGAAACAAATTTGACGACATACTTTACTGATTCGGTTAAAGAGCTTGTCAAGGACGCTCAGCAGAATCCACATGTAAATTTGGGCAGTGAGACAATTCCTCAATCTATTTTCTTGTCGCCTGTCTGTGAGCGTGAGGTCTTGGAGTTGATCAACTCAGTGAGTGACAAGAGATCTTGTGGTGTCGATGGGGTACCCTGTAACCTATTGAGAAGCTGCGCCCAACAAATTCTAAGCCCTCTCACATATTTGATAAATATTTCTTTTTCAAAAAGGGCGTGGAAAACTTTAGGCCAGTATCGCTCTTGTCAGTGTTTTCCAAGATTTTCGAAACGGCGCGGCGTTTCGGGGTAGGTTGATGAGCTTTCTGGATACATTTCAGATCTGGACTTGTAGGCAATATGGATTCAGAGTCGGACGCTCTACGTCCGATGATGTCTTATCTTTCTATTCTAAAGTGCTTGACAACTTTAACAAGCTAAAGACACTGGGAATCTTTTATGACTTTACTAAAGCCTTTGACACCCTCAATCATAAAATTCTTCTTGAAAAACTGTCTCACTATGGAATCAGGGAGCCAGCTTATAATTGAATACTATCATATTTGTCTGACCGAAGTCAGGCCGTACAAGTGCAAGGTGACCACGGGATGACTCTTTCCGACTGGGTGAATGTCAGGACGGGAGTGCCTCAGGGCAGTGTTCTTGGTCCGGTGCTCTTTTTGACATTTATTAACGATCTGCCTCTACTAGCAAATGACAACTACATCACTCTTTTCGCGGATGACACATCTGCTGTCATTCACGCAGATGACTATGAGACCCTTTGCGAGAAAGCACACAGATGTGTGAGCGATATCTCTACATGGTGTGAGAAAAATGGACTTTGCCTAAATAGTGGAAAGACCAGTATTGTAGTGTTTACACCTCTGAGGGTCATCCAAGACAGAAGCCTCCTGGTTCGAGACAAAGTTGCAACTCTTATCCAGAGAGAATGTGTAAAATTTCTTGGTCTCTCTGTCGATCAACACCTCCCGTGGTATGATCATATTGACCACATATGTAGGAAAATGTCCTCGAAAAATTTTGCTGTTCTGCAATTGCGTGACGTTGTTGACGCAAGCACTCTGAAGACCTTTTATTATGGATCCATTTATCCCATCTTGTCCTATGGACTGCTGACATGGCATTCCAGATTTCTTGGTTTGTCAAAAGATGTTAATAAGAACTATGTATCGACTTCCCTTCGGGGAGTCTTGTCGCCCTACCTTCAAATCTAAAGGCGTACTCACAGTTGTCAACTTGTATATTTTGCAGTCGTCTTGTAATATATTCAGGAATTCAGACTAGAAATGCGGACATGCTCTATGTTCCTGGAGCGCGACTGACTCAGGTGAGGGACGGGCCTGAAATCACCTCCATTAAAATATACAATCAACTGCCGATTGCCATAAAACATATTTCTTCTTTTCCTCGCTTTAGGAGCGAGCTGAAGGCCATGCTAGCGGAGAATCCGTTCTACTCACTGAGTGAGTTTTTTTGAACATGTTTTCTAGAGGTTCTCTTTCATTTCTAGCCCTCTATGTATTTTGTGTCTTTTTTAGTGTTTCTATGCTCCTGTACTTTTAACTTTAACTTTGTAATTTTTTATTTTATATTTTGACAATTCTAAAACATCTATGTTGGGCAACATGCACTAAAACTGAGCTTTATCCACAATACCGAAACAGAATTTTTGCACTCGACGCGCCTTTCGCTAACCATGTTAGCATCATCAGGAGATGATTAAGTCTTAATCATCTCCTGATGATGCTAACATG
>JAEQML010055142.1:0-36635 GCA_016904865.1 Pissodes strobi | reverse complement strand
TTGTAGTTTAATAAATCTTGAGTTGTTGACGCTTATTTTGTTGTCTGTTTGTATTGTATCTATGTTGCTATGGCAACACTTTTACCTCCGCCGGCGGAAAAGTGAAAAGTATAGCTCCGGCAGAGGAAAAACGAAACTTCACGGCCGCCTACACAGTCGAGTAATGACGGATTTACTGACGTTTGAAGAAAATAGTATATTATTTTATATGGAGGAAAAGTGGTACTTTTCATGGCGCGCTCGTGTTTAACAGCCGAACGGAGTGAGGCTGGTAATAGAGAGCAAGCCATGAAAAGTAACTTTTCCTCCACATAAAATATGCTGTTTTTTCTTCAACTGTCCACAAATTAATGCAAAAATATCTCTTTTTAATAGTAATAATAATGATTATTATCAAACATAAGTTGGTTCGCAAGGCGGCTTAGACCGGTGTCAGTGAATAGGCACAGGTCGTTGCTATAGTAATGTAACATAAAATTGTCAGTGGACACTGTCAACAATAATTATTTTTATAAAATTGCGTCTCCGATTGCGTTTTAATTCCGTATTGATAAGCAGTTATTGAGTAAGTTAGATTAAATAATAACCAATTTGTTCCTAAATTAGTGATTTTTAGAAATGCAGTGCACAAATTGAGTGATAAATACAAATTTTAGTTTAATAATTCTTGAGTTGTTGACGCTTGCTTTGTTGTTTGTTTGTATCTATGTTGCTATGGTAACACTTTTACCTCCGCCGGCGGAAAAGTGAAAAGTAAAGCTCCGGCGGAGGAAAAATGAAACTTTACGGCCGCCTACACAGTAGAGTAATGACGGATTTACTGACGTTTGAAGAAAAAATAGTATATTATTTTATATGGAGGAAAAGTGATACTTTTCATGGCGCGCTCGTGTAACAGCCGAACGGAAAAGGGCTAGTAATAGAGAGCAAGCCATGAAAAGTAACTTTTCCTCCAAATAAAATATGCTGTTTTTTCTTCAAATATCGACAAATTAATGCAAACATCTTTTTTTAATAGTAATAATATCTAATTATTATTAAAGATAAGTGGGTTCGCAAGGCGGCTTAGACCGGTGTCGGTGAATAGGCACAGGTTGTTGCTATAGTAATGTAACATAAAACTGTCAGTGGACACTGTCAACAATAATTATTTTTTTCTTCAAACGGCAGTAAATCCGTCATTACTCGACTCTGTAGGCGGCCGTGAAGTTTCGTTTTTCCTCCGCCGGAGCTTTACTTTTCACTTTTCCGCCGGCGGAGGTAAAAGTGTTGTCATAGCAACATAGATACAATACAAACAGACAACAAAATAAGCGTCAACAACTCAAGATTTATTAAACTACAATTTGTATTTATCACTCAATTTGTGACTGCATTTCTAAAAATCACTAATTTAGGAACAAATTGCTTATTATTTAATCGAACTTACTCAATAACTGCTTATCAATACGGAATTAAAACGCAATCGGACACGCAACCTTAAAAAATAATTATTGTTGACATTGTCCACTGACAGCTTTATGTTACATTATATTCACCGTCACCGGTCTAAGCAAGGCCACCTACGACCGTGGTCTAAGCCGCCTTGCGAACCCATTTATCTTTAATAATAATTAGATTTTATTACTATTAAAAAGAGATGTTTTTGCATTAATTTGTCGACATTTGAAGAAAAAACAGCATATTTTATTTGGAGGAAAAGTTACTTTTCATGGCTTGCTCTCTATTACCAGCCTCACTCCGTTCGGCTGTTAAACACGAGCGCGCCATGAAAAGTATCACTTTTCCTCCATATAAAATAATATACTATTATAAAATTGCGTCTCCGATTGCGTTTTAATTCCGTATTGATAAGCAGTTATTGGGTAACTTCGATTAAATAATAACCAATTTGTTCCTAAATTAGTGATTTTTAGAAATGCAGTCACAAATCGAGTGATAAATACAATTTGTAGTTTAATAAATCCTGAGTTGTTGACGCTTATTTTGTTGTCTGTTTGTATTGTATCTATGTTGCTATGGCAACACTTTTACCTCCGCCGGCGGAAAAGTGAAAAGTATAGCTCCGGCAGAGGAAAAACGAAACTTCACGGCCGCCTACACAGTCGAGTAATGACGGATTTACTGACGTTTGAAGAAAATAGTATATTATTTTATATGGAGGAAAAGTAACTTTTCCTCCACATAAAATATGCTGTTTTTTCTTCAACTGTCCACAAATTAATGCAAAAATATCTCTTTTTAATAGTAATAATAATAATTATTATCAAACATAAGTTGGTTCGCAAGGCGGCTTAGACCGGTGTCAGTGAATAGGCACAGGTCGTTGCTATAGTAATGTAACATAAAACTGTCAGTGGACACTGTCAACAATAATTATTTTTATAAAATTGCGTCTCCGATTGCGTTTTAATTCCGTATTGATAAGCAGTTATTGAGTAAGTTAGATTAAATAATAACCAATTTGTTCCTAAATTAGTGATTTTTAGAAATGCAGTGCACAAATTGAGTGAAAAATACAAATTTTAGTTTAATAATTCCTGAGTTGTTGACGCTTGCTTTGTTGTTTGTTTGTATCTATGTTGCTATGGTAACACTTTTACCTCCGCCGGCGGAAAAGTGAAAAGTAAAGCTCCGGCGGAGGAAAAATGAAACTTCACGGCCGCCTACACAGTAGAGTAATGACGGATTTACTGACGTTTGAAGAAAAAATAGTATATTATTTTATATGGAGGAAAAGTGATACTTTTCATGGCGCGCTCGTGTAACAGCCGAACGGAAAAGGGCTGGTAATAGAGAGCAAGCCATAAAAAGTAACTTTTCCTCCAAATAAAATATGCTGTTTTTTCTTCAAATGTCGACAAATTAATGCAAACATCTTTTTTTAATAGTAATAATATCTAATTATTATTAAAGATAAGTGGGTTCGCAAGGCGGCTTAGACCGGTGTCGGTGAATAGGCACAGGTTGTTGCTATAGTAATGTAACATAAAGCTGTCAGTGGACACTGTCAACAATAATTATTTTTTTAAGATTGCGTCTCCGATTACGTTTTAATTCCGTATTGATAAGCAGTTATTGAGTAAGTTCGATTAAATAATATCCAATTTGTTCCTAAATTAGTGATTTTTAGAAATGCAGTCACAAATTGAGTGATAAATACAAATTGTAGTTTAATTAATCTTGAGTTGTTGACGCTTATTTTGTTGTCTGTTTGTATTATATCTATGTTGCTATGACAACACTTTTACCTCCGCCGGCGGAGGTAAAAGTGTAGTCATAGTTTTTCCTCCGGCGGAGGAAAAACGAAGCTTCACGGCCGCCTACAGCCGCGCGCAAAATAACTAATTGCTAAATTCAAATGAAATCGCAAAATCGTCGAATGCCGTGAATCCACGATTTTGCGCTCTAACGCGAACATGGAAAAGAGAAATCTCACTTTTTCCGTCGAGTGTGCTATGAATGGTCAATGGTCATGGAAACCGAAGATAAATAAATGACAGTCGTACGTTTGTTACAGTTTGGTGCTGGCACTCCTGTTCTAAATATGCCCAAAGCCCGAATATAATATGTCAAAACTGACAGTCATTTGCAAATTTCAGAATAAGTATAGAGAAAAATGTGGATTTAATTTTAAAAAATGCGGCTGTAGAAAAAGTTCTGTGTGCTTTTCGAGCGCAATAGTATATTATTTTATATGGAGGAAAAGTGATACTTTTCATGGCGCGCTTGTGTTTAACAGCCGAACGGAGTGAGGCTGGTAATAGAGAGCAAGCCATGAAAAGTAACTTTTCCTCCAAATAAAATATGCTGTTTTTTCTTCAGATGTCGACAAATTAGTGCAAAAACATCTCTTTTTAATAGTAATAATAATTATTATTAAAGATGTGGGTTCGCAAGGCGTAGACACAGCTTATACCGTACCGAATCAGTTATTTAACTCTCCACGTGTTTTGAAGCAATAAAATCCAACCAATAGGAGCATTTTCCTCATATTTTGGGCGTCTGCAACGAGCCGAATTATATGAGGGCGAATTCGTTTATTTATGAATAACAGTACTGGTCTGGTGTCCAATGTAGTGTTATCTTTTTCTATTACAATAGTTTGCCGAATCGAAGAGACATAAACAGGTGGCGCACCTAGTTGAGTCGGAAACTGAACACACCGCACAGCGTTGGACTCTCGATTTTTTGACAAGAACCAGCAGGTTACGTTCTTAGATTGGATTGTTTGCGTGATATTATTTGTGCTAGATTATTTATTTATTTAAGTGTGTTAAGTGTTTGGATATTTAATCATTAGTGTTTTCATTGTTAACCATGGTCGTACGTTGTTTTATCTGCAAAGGATACAAGAAAGACAATCCAGCTTCAGGATATTTTAGTTTTCCGAAAGATGAAAAGTTGTAAGTAGATGTTTACATTAAGTATTGAGATTAAAGTATAGTTCATTCATATCACATTGCATGATAAATTAATACTCTACGTCGATAATTGTTTGGCTCCCTTCTGCAGGAAGTTTAACTTTTTAAACTTGAGACATAAGTTGTAGTTTTGTCTAGCCTCTTAGCATCCCATAATAAAGGCAACCAACTTAGAACCGTCACATTAATATTACAAAGGTTGTATGTAAATTTAATTAGAAATAAGTGACGAAATATCAATTTATTAAGGCCGTTTGATTTGATCACATTTTTGATAAAATTTCTGCCCGTAGTAATCTTTCGAAAACGGCAATCTTACTTTGCGCTCGAAAAACACACAGAACTTTTTCTACAGCCGCATTTTTTAAAATTGAATGCACATTTTCCTCTATACTTATTCTGAAATTTGCAAATGACTATATGTTTTGACATATTATATTCGGGCATATTAAGAACAGGGTTGCCAGCAACAAACTGTAACAAACGCACGACTGTCATTTATTTATCTTCGGTTTCCATGACCATTCATAGCATACTCGACGAAAAAAGTGAGAATTTTCTTTTCCATGTTCACGCTAGAGCGCAAAATAAGGATCCATGCACGGCATTCGTCGATTTTGCGATATCATTTGAGTTTAGTAATTACTTATTTTGCGCGCGGCTGTAGAAAATAGTTATTTATGCAACAAGTGTGTAAAGTGATCCTTTTTTTATGAATGGGATATTGACAATCCCATGAATAGAAAAAGGGTATTTTACACATGAGTAGCATACAAATTTTTTTCTACTACCGAAAAATATATGAAAAAAAAATATTTTTAAATTACTTTACGCACTAGTGCGTAAAGTAATTTATTTTACGCACTGCACGTTAAAAAGGCATATTTTACGAATCTTAGAGAGTGCGTAAAGTGAGAATTTTACGCACGGTAGTAGAAAAAATCTATTATAAAACCTTTCTTTAAGAGCCATTATTCTATCGTGTTTATTGCTATATAGTTTTTGTTTTTGCTATATACAAGCAGGGGTATTTGCTGTACCCTCTTGTCAAAGGCTGTACTCGTTTAAAAGGAACGATACCTCGGATCTCGACATTTATAGTACATACTAGTTAAATCATGATATTAAAAAAGATTTAAGTAACAAAAAATAAAAACTTGAACACCGTTGTTTACCACATTGTTTTTTCGATATTTGAAGTTATACCAGACCAAAATATTTGTTCTGCGTAACTTTAGGCGCATTTTTGATAGAGAAATAAAGACCAGTTCTAAATTTTCTGCTCACATTTCTTATATCTAATTTGATCGCAAACATATGTGTTTGCAACAGGTAAAAATATTTAATATTATTTCTGTTCCCATAAATGTTATCAAAAATATGATCGTGTCAAACAGCCTTTATAGGAGAATTAGTTCAAAGGATACAAAGTATATATAAGTAATATTTTAAATTTTTTAATATTTATTTATAGGTGTGCCTTATGGTTTGAAGTGATTAATCAGCCAAGACTACTCGGGCATACTTCTGAATTTTGCCATACAAACTTAAGGGTTTGTTCAAAACACTTTCGTCCACAAGATGTTATGTCAAATAAAATAAGGAAAAGGCTTCATCCTGAAGCTATTCCCATTTGTAACATTGACAATTCCGGTGGCACCGAGGCCGGAGGTACGTAATAGCAGATACAACATAATAATTTAAAAAGAAAAATGCGAACTGCTGTTGTTTTATAAATATTTCATAGGAAGCTAATATTGAGCGTAATTATGTATTTTTTTAGAATACAGTCAGACCAGCTCTTTTCAAATTGACCAAGTAAGATCGCCGCCACAGCCCGCTGTTGTTTTGAGGGAACCTTCCCCACAGCCATCAACTTCAAAGGGAAATTATCCACCACATAAAGGTAAGTAATTATACTTGTCAATAAAAATATGAAAAAAGCAAACTGCTGTTGTTTTATAATAGTATATTATGATATGAGTGTATAAGAGGGCCTTTAAAGCACCGCGACATATTTGAAAACACGACGCGCAGCGGAGTGTTTTGCAAGTCGCAAGGGCTTTAAAGGCCTCTTATACACGTATATTATACGCTATTTTTTATTACGAATGCATCATAATCTCAAAAATGTTTTAAATATTAAACTTAAGAGATATATTGATGAATATATTAATCTGTCACATATGACATGATCAAATGTTTCTATAGTAACCTTTAAAAAAGTAGGCGCATCATAAACATCATTTTAAGCACGCTGCAGCGTGCGATAATCGTTGATTATGATGCATGCGTAATAAAAAATATTTTTTCTACTACCGTGCGTAAAATACTCGCTTTACGCACTCTCTAAGATTCGTAAAATATGCCTTTTTAATGTGCAGTACGTAAAATAAGTTATTTTATGCACTAGTACTTAAAGTAAATCTGACATATTTTTTGACATTTAGTGCAGTGCGTAAAATAATATATTTTACGCACTAGTGCGTAAAGTAATTTAATAATATTTTTGTTTTTTTATATATTTTTCGGTAGTAGAAAAAAATTTGTATTCTACTTATGTGTAAAGTACCCTTTTTTATTCATGGGATTGTCGCATTCGCCTATGGCTCATGCGCCAATGTTCCCATTCATAAAAAAGGATCACTTTACACACTTGTTGCATAAATAACTATTATAGGTATCTAATATTGAGGGTAATCATGTATTTTTTTAGAATCCAGTCAGACCAGCTCTTTTAAAACTGACCAAGTAAGATCGCCACAGCCCGCTGTTGTTTTGAAGGAAACTTCCCCACAGCCATCAACTTCAAAGGGAAATTATCCACCAAATAAGGGTAAGTAATAATTATAGTTGTCAATAAATACATATAAAAAATGCGAACTGCTGTTGTTTTATAAATATTTCATAGGAAGCTAATATTGAGTTTAATCATGTATTTTTTTAGAATCCAGTCAGATCAGCTCTTTTCAAACTGACCAAGTAAAATCGCCACAGCCCGCTGTTGTTTTGAGGGAAGCTTCCCCACAGCCATCAACTCCAAAGGGAAATTATCCACCACATAAAGGTAAGTAATTATACTTGTCAATAAAATATATGAAAAATGCAATGCAAACTGCTGTTGTTTTATAAAATATTTTATACGAATCTAATATTGAGTGTAATCATGCATGTTTTAAAGTCCAGTCAGACCAGCTCTTTTGAAACTGACTGTATTTATACAGAGTGTTCCTAAATATCATGTACAGTTGCGGACATAAAATTTGGGGCACTGATTTGACATTTTGTGACTTTTTAACGAATTTTGGTAAATCAGGCTTTTACTTTCTACCTATATTACCTTTATTATTATTATACCGTTCTAAAAGATGATATGTAATTTAAAGTAAATATCCAAAATAATTAATCTATTTTTTTCAAATTATGTTGCATCAATCACAAACTTTTAAAACAAAATTTACTAATACAATAATTCCGAATGAACATCTAACTATATTTAATAATAAAAATGTGAGATAAAATGTACAAAATTTTCAAATGAAACAATAGAATAACACAAAAATTTATATTTTGTCGCCCATCCATTTTTCTGGATAACTAAATCCAATTTTTTAGTCATTGAGGCAACTAAAGTCTCAGCATAGTCCGGGTTTAACTGGTTCCATGCTTCTTGGATTCTTTCCCATAAATGGTTGACATTTTGTGGATGAAAATCATTGTTTCTATTTATTGCTTTCACCATGTTGCCCCAAATGTTCTCTATTGGATTTAAATCCGGACTTTTCGAAGGCCAGGGCAGCACTCGAATATTATTTTGTTGCTGCATCCAACCTGATACTCTTCGAGCGGTATGTATGGAACAATTATTATGCTTTTATATAAAGTTACCTTGGGGAAACTCTGCAGTTGCAGTTGGTAGCATAATATTTTCGAGTATATCTATATAGGCCTTCGCATTAAATCTTCCCGCAATATTTGTGCATACCACAAGTCCTCGAACGCTCATCCACCCCCCACATTTACAGAGAAACACCCACTCTTGTCTGTATTTTGGGTATACGGTTCATCAAAACGAGTATTTGGGGGTCTATATACTCTAACGCGACCACTATAACATGATTGGAAAAATTTTTCGTCTGTAAACACTACATTATTCCAAAACTCTATACCTTCTCTCAAATATTCCAGTGAAGATCTAATTCGCTGCTCCTTATGAAATTGAGATAAAAAGGTTTTTTAACTGCTGGATGATTTCGTAGGTTAGACTTTCCTTTTATGCGACGTCGCGCAGTTCTGGCAGTTCCTGGAAAATGAGTTTCTGCCTTTGCTGCCACAGCAGACTTAAAAGGATGGTTTCGCAGAACACTTATTAAATTATTATCGTCCTCTTCTGTAGAAACTTGTGGTGGGCCACTTCCTACCCTTCTTTCGAATGAATGAGCTTTTCCCATCTCTTTTTAACGTTGTGAACAGTGCTTTTCGGCACCAGGAATCTCTCAGCTATGCTTCGTTTAGACCAACCTTCTTGGATTAAAGTAACTATTCTCATTTTCTCGATTTCTGTTAATCATAACTTTCATTAAAATATTACAAATCAAAATTTTGACTTTGTGTCAGCATGTCAGTTTCCTAGGTAACATCCTGGTTTTGAAAGGTGATTTAAAAGTAACATTTACAATAGAAAAAAGTGCTGCCCCAATTTTTATGTCCGCAACTGTACATACGGAAGGGAGTAGTTATTTGGCTTATTTCATGACTAAAAGTTCATATAAACATAGCCTGGAAAGTATTGCTATAACATAAAACATAAAAAAACGTTTTTTTTTTAATACCATCTGAATATCTTATTTTTTTTTTATTTGACAACGTTCGTAGTTATAAGCTAACCCAAACTAAAATATAATTAGAGGGCAGTTTAAGGAAAATTATTAACAACAAAATGTACGCCACTGGCTTTTTTCTCGTTTTGTGTTGTTTTCGGATTAGGAAACTAAATATACCACTTGCTATTTTTTTCCTTTTGTTTTCAGACATTTCTACTTCTACTTCTAGTTCCCTCTCGGCAAGTACGCCTCGGAAATTGAATTTAAAGAGAAAGATCAAGTTCTTGGAACAGAAAGTGCGTAGAAACCGACGCTCTAGACCAATGGAGAGCCCAATTCGTCAGATTAGAAGTGAGGATGTTGCTGAATTTTTCGCCAAGAATTATAACCCCCAAGTGGCAAATTTTATTAAAATGCAAATGAGCTTGTTCAATACAAAACCGAAAGGAGCCCGGTATACCAATGAGTATAAGCAGTTTGCATTAACACTGTATTTTCTGGGGCCCAAATCTTATAAGTTCTTGGCAAAAACTTTTCGTCTGCCAAGTAAGTCTACCCTGATAAATATTACCAAGAAATGGCCCATTAATCCTGGCTTAAATGATTTCATATTTTATGTTTTGAAAAATCAAGTAAATAGTATGGTTGACAATAGCAAAGACTGTATTCTATGTCTAGATGAGATGTCGCTCCATAGCAATTTTCATTACAATATTTCCTCGGATGAAGTAATAGGTTTTCATCAAACACTGGATACAAAAACGTTTATGCCAGGTAATAATGCCTTGGTGTTAATGTTAAGGGGCATTAATTACAACTGGAAGCAGCCTTTGGTTTATTTTTTCGTAAATTCAACTTGTCCAGTTGACAATTTGAAAACCATTGTTTTTGAAGCCATTAAAAAACTTCAAGCAATTGGGTTAAGAGTGCGAACTGTGATATCAGACCAAGGATCCAATTTTATTAAATTGTCAAATGTTTTGGGAGTTTCTATTGAAACTCCATATTTTCTTGTGGAAACTTCAAAAATTTACTATATGTTTGATATCCCGCATTTACTCAAATCCACAAGAAATAATTTTTTTAAGTATCATTTTTTGTTTAATAATAATCAAACATCTAAAGAATATCTAAATATTTTCTATACTAAGGATAAATTACAATCTTATCGCTTGGCGCCAAAGTTAACAGATGCCCACATTAAACCCACAAACTTTCAAAAAATGAAAGTTAAATATGCCTCACAAGTTTTCAGTGCGACTGTCGCCGCAGCTTTAAATACATATATTTTTTTGGGGGTCCTAAAGTCTGAAGCACAGTTCACAGTCGATTTTATTAGTAAAATGGACAACTTATTTGACTTGTTTAATTCATCTAGATTTAAGGCAACAAAGTATTTTAACAGGCCATTCATGGGTACTGATTATCAAATTAAATTTTTAAATGAAATGTCCTATTTATTTGATAATCTTAAAGTGGTTGACAATAAAGGCAAAGAAATTAGGGTTAAGTTTGTTTATGGGTGGAGGTTGGCAATTTCGTCATTTCTACACCTCTGGGACGATTTAAAATCAAATAATAATATAAATTTTATTTTGACAAGGAGAATTAATCAGGATTGTTTAGAAAATTTTTTTGGTAAAATACGCCAGCAAAATGGTAACAGTCAAAATCCAACTCCGATTCAATTCGTCAGAACCTTCAAAAAAATGTTTGCAACTCAATATTTTGATCAGTCTGATGGAACTAACTGTTTAGAAGAATTTGATCAGATTTTGATGCAACTAACTCCGGAAAAAGTCAAATCATATGAAATTGTTTTTAGCCAAGGGACACATTTTGATCGGATAATTTTAGATACTACAGATTATCGGCAGTTAGACATGAAGCAAAAAATGCGTTTTTTTATGTTGGAGGGTATTTTATTAAAAAATGTTTAGAGAAGCATTCCTGTGAGATTTGTGAGGGATATTCAAAAAAAACTCAAGAACTGTCTGATCATGCACTCTATACCCATTTTAGAGCGTACCGAAATGCAGCAAATAATGTATTTGGCAACCTCAGGTCTCCAGATCAGACTTTTTTTGAGTTTTTTGGATCCTGCGAAAATCTATTTGTCCGCCATTTTAAAGATTTTGCCATTTTACCAAATGTTGGCACAAAAATAAGGGAAAAAATTTTAGAACTACCTTTGCAGCATCCCTGTAAAAACTTCCCGAAAACTTATTTTGCATCTCTATTTACCAGAACAAGGATATTTTACACCCTAAAATTTTTAAACAGAGATTTGCTTGCACCGAGAACAAAAAAATCACAAAAGCTTAATATTCTTCAACACTTATAGGCTTTTAATTTATTCGTCATCACCATCATCATCATAAGCAGCTTAGACGTGTCCACTCCTGAACATAGGCCCCCCCTTCCAATTTCCATCTTTGACGGTCTTGTGCAATGTGTTGTCATCCTCTCCCTGCTTTCAGGTAAATGTCATCCATCCACCTTTTCTGGGGTCTCCCTTTGCCACGCTTGTGTGTTCTTGGTCTCCACTGCATGACTTTTTCTGTCCATCTGTTGTTCGGTTGCCTCGCCACGTG
Organism: Pissodes strobi; assembly: GCA_016904865.1. Classification (NCBI taxonomy): domain Eukaryota; kingdom Metazoa; phylum Arthropoda; class Insecta; order Coleoptera; family Curculionidae; genus Pissodes; species Pissodes strobi. The sequence goes on along the minus strand of JAEQML010055142.1, from coordinate 24,794 downwards.
GCCTGCCCATCTCCACTTTGCTTTCGCTATGCACCGAATCACGTCGTGCACACCCGTGCGTCGACGAATGTCGTAGTTATTTATCTTGTCTCTCAGACTAATGCCTAGCATTGCGCGTTCTATGGCCCTCTGAGTGACTCTCAGTTTGTTTGCACTTTTTATGGTTAGCGTCATGGCTTCCAGACCGTACGTCAGTACAGGGAGTATGCACATGTCATGCACTTTTCTTTTCATGTTTACAGGAATATCTGGATTTTTCTGGATAAAGCGTAGCTTTCCAAATGCTGCCCAGGTCATGCTCACTCTTCTGGCAATTTCAGCCTTTTGGTTCTCTTTCCCAAGTTTGATCTGGTGCCCCAGATAGACGTATTCGTCTACCTTTTCTATTTCTTGGCCTTCGATGGTAAGTAGGTTTGCCCCACTTAGATTCATAAACTTGGTTTTTGCGGTGTTGATCTCTAGTCCTACCTCCTGCGATGCTAGCTTTAGTTGTATCATTACTTTTAGTTCATCGAGTGTTTTGCCGATTAGGACGATGTCGTCGGCGAACCTTAGATGGTTTAGATATTTGCCATCCACATTCACGTATTTGTTTTCACATGATAAAGTTTTAAATATATCTTCCATGGCTAGGGTGAAAAGCTTGGAAGAAATGGTGTCACCCTGTCTTACGCCTCTTCTTATGCGCATTTTGTCCGTGATCATGTCGTTTTCGATCTTTACTGGGAATGTGGCATTCTCGTAGATATGTTTCAGCAGGTTTATGTATCTTGAGTCAATCCGTGCGTTTTCCATTGCTTTAAATATTGCACTTAGGTATATGGAATCAAAGGCCTTACTGTAGTCGATAAAAGCCATATGTAGTGGGACGTTGTATTCTGTGCATTTTTCTATAAGTGTGTGAATTGTTTGAAGGTGATCTGTATCCCTTCCGAAAACCTGCTTGTTCCTCTGGCTGGGGATTTGACTTGTCTCAACGCATCTGTTTAAGAGAGTCTGTACTGCTTTTAGCCCATTTTCTCCTCCTAGTCTTAATATTTCTGTTGTAATTCCGTCCTCCCAGGCAGCTCTTCCGGATTTAAACTGTGAGAGTGTAAGTGTTATCTCCGAGATGGTGATTTCTGGTATGGACATCTTGGTTGTGGTGTGGTGCTGAGTAAAGTTCCTTATAGTGCTCTTGGATGATTGTTATAATCTTAGTTCTTTCGTGTTGTATGTTTCCATCCTTATCCTTCATTTGGTGGATTCTTATTTTACCTTTTCGTTGCGACTGCTTAAGGATCTTCATGCTTTTGTTGTTTTCTATGACCTCTTTTATTTTTTCGGTGTTGTAACTTCTTAGGTCTTGTCTAATTTTCTTTGAGATGTTTCGGTTCATTTCGGTGTATTCAGGTGAATCTCTATGCAGACTCCCTCTCTCCGCTATCATTTTGCGAGTATCCGGCTTAACCTTCGAATTTTGAGGAGTGGTTCGATAGTATAGTTTTTTAATGACTGTATGTATGTCATTTTTAATCTTTTCTGCCAAGCAGCCGATTGTGGCATTGCTGGGTTCTGTCGAGAGTTTTTTGTCCAACTCCCTCTTGTATGTCCCCTCATTTTGTATTAGTTCCACTAGTGTAGGGTAGGGGTTATTCTTTATGAGTTTACTTCTTTCGGCTCTAAAATTTAATTTAACCGTTGCTCTAATTAGTCGGTTATCGCTGTTCGTGTCGAATTTATTAAGTACCGAGACGTCAATTACTATGTATTTCTTGTTAGTGAGTATATAGTCGATTTCGTTTTTGTATGCTGAGTTCGGGCTTCGCCACGTCCATCTTCTACTAACGGATTTCTTAAAGAAGGAGTTCATGCAGAATAGATTTTCGCTTTGTAGAAAGTTGATTAATGTTTCTCCCCGCGAGTTGCGTTCACCCATTCCGAATTTTCCGACTTGTGGTATTTGTAAACCCTTTAGGTCGCCTATCTTGGCATTGAAATCATCAGTGATAAGAGTGTATTGCGTCTTTTCTAACTTAATTGAATGGCTGTTCTTAGGTCTTCGTAGCGTTGCTCGATTTCTTCCTCTACATGGTGCTGTACTTGTTGGTGCGTATCCGTGCACTACCTGAAGCTTGTATCTTGATGAAAGTTTTAAGGTGATGTAGATAACTCTTTCTGATATTGATTTCATTTCTGTAACCAAGTGTTTGATACTTTTATTTATCAGAAGTGCTACCCCTCCTATGTGTGAGGTAGTTGATTTATTGTTCTGATAAATATCATGACCTGATTTAAGTGTGGTACATTCTTCGTTTAGTTGTCTGGTTTCGCAGAGACCCAGAATGTCCCATTTTATTTTCGAGAGTTCGTCTTCCAGTTCAAAAAGTTTATCTTGGTCCTTTAGCGTTCGAATGTTATATGTCACAATATAGAGTGTTTTGCAGTGTGACGATTTTTTGCCTCCCCCAGAATCCTTGAGGCAGACCCCGGCAGGGGTGCGGGATTGGCCCGCCTGGGGTAACTTTCCGTGCGTTTTAAAGCTCGTCATGGTTTTTAGGGGGTGTATGGCCATTTTCTCTTCCACGCTGGCTGGACGGGTTGGAAGTTTTTATTTAGCCGCTCCTAACATGGAGACGCTGTTTGCAGCCGCACAATCTGGGTCAGACGCTGCGCTGCGTGGGGACCTTCTTAGCCTTAACCTCTTCGAGACTTTACCGGCATGGGTGACCCTACCAGTAGCTACGCTTCCGCCGGCCTCGCTCTCAGGGTATTTAAGGTTACTGAGCCCTCTCACCATCGACAAGGTGAATGTCCCCCTATTAGTATAACGAAAAATAACCATACATTAAACTACAAACAAACAAGAAGATAAAAAACTAAACCAAACCAGCAAAGGTTGGAATTTCATGAATTGATTTATATTTAAAAAAATAACATTGCTGTAAATGATAAATTAGACATTAAAAATTAAGCCAAATTTAGCATCAGTTAGCATAAGTTTTGCATTTGCATAATTTTGATTTAAAAAAAAATTATATTATTTATGTATAACAAAGTTATAATGTAAAACAAACACTGTGGCAACTGGCAAAAAACCAGATAAGTCATATTTTTAGAGTTTAATTTTTTTTCTCCATCGTAAAACTAGATACTGGATACTGTTTTTGACACACGGTTACCCTTGTAGTTATTATTTATTTATGCCATTAAAAATTGTTGGTCAATCTTATTCAGTGGTTCTAGCAATTTATAGGTATTATTTTACTAAGTTAGTCATTTAACTGTACTTACTTGACACCTTACTTGTACTTACTTTAACTGTACTGTACTTACGGGTACTATGAAACTCCTTAAGGTATAATTTTGTTTACTTTATATCTTGAGTGTACGTTATATGGGACTGAGAAGTATAATATTATAAAAGTTTAGTTTTTAATTATTTATTGCTGCTATGCATATGTAATAATTATTTAAATTTTATTTAACAAACTGTACTTGAATTTGTTTTTTGTTTGGTCATTTTGCCCATATATGTTTTCATTAAATATGTAATATAATAAATAATATAAATAATATACACCATATTTCTAACCTGACTATCACTGATTAAAACCCCTACCTACCAAGAATAATCAATCAATTGATTATTGGACTTATGCGCTTCAATATCAACATTGAACCATTTTGTTAATAAAAGTTTTTAAATACATAATTTGTGTTATTTATTCCACTTCCTTAAACCCACCTACCTATCTACCAACTTAAACTCCTATTGGTTGGTAAAAAATAAAAATAAAATTCATAATAGTTTTAATTAGATACCTCGTATACGTTTAATAAACAATTCGTTCAGTATTTAACTATCATATTAGGGGGTTTTGAAAATAATGACCGGTAAGTAATTGTTTTTATAGGTATTAGGACATATTGTCTAACATATTATTATGATTATTATGACGTTCTTTAAGAGATTTTAGTAAAATTATGTGACAGAAATGTTTATTATAAAAAACTATTGCACTATTTATTAATAGTTAAATGAAAGAGCATATTTTATATAAATACTTAATTAGTTAAACAGAGTAATATATTTTTAATTTGAGCACCCTCTATTATATTGCATTTACGAGTATATAACTTGAAAAATTCTAAGAATACATATTGCATGGTTTTATACCCTTCCCAATTTTAAACAATTTGTTGTCGGAATAAATATATTGTATAGCCTCTGAAAATTGATATTCTATGTTCATATCAAAATATTTATATATTTATATACACTTATAAACACCCATATTCATGGTTATGTATAAATGACTGATCATTCTCGATCTCGTTTACCCTTTTTTATCAATTTCACTTACATATCATGTTTAATTTAATTTACTAAAAATGTAAACTAAATTAAACCCAGTCCGTCTCTGTTGAGTTCCAGCTGGCCATTAAAACCTAACATTTATAATGTATGAAGGGCATGCGCGAAAAATGAGGAAAGCATGAAAAAGTCAAATCTGGCTTCATCGACATCAAAGGAGCCGACGTAGAGTTCTATAACTGATTCGGTACGGTATAAGCTGTGGCGTAGACCGGTGTCGGTGAATAGGCACAGGTTGTTGCTATAGTAATGTAACATAAAGCTGTCAGTGGACACTGTCAACAATAATTATTTTTTTAAAATCGCGTCTCCGATTGCGTTTTAATTCCGTATTGATAAGCAGTTATTGAGTAAGTTCGATTAAATAATAACCAATTTGTTCCTAAATTAGGGATTTTTAGAAATGCAGTGGACAAATTGAGTGATAAATACAAATTTTAGTTTAATAAGTATCTATGTTGCTATGACAACAATTTTACCTCCGCCGGCGGAAAAGTGAAAAGTAAAGCTCCGGCGGAGGAAAAACGAAACTTCACGGCCGCCTACACAGTCAAGTAATGACGGATTTACTGACGTTTGAAGAAAAAATAAGATTGCCGTTTTCCAAAGATTACTGCGCGACGCGTCACGCAGTAACATTCTTTCTCAAGCGGCAATCCGTTACTTTGCGCTCTAAATACACAAATAACTATTAAGCTAATGACAATCTGATCACCTGAAATCGACTGATGGTGTTTTGATTTTGACAATTATTCCCTTTTTGCTTGGCCATGCGCATACAAATTCGATTGATAGGCTGTCGCCTCTTCTTTTAAGTTTTTTCATCTCTAAAAGCCCCTTGTTTCAGCATGTCGTTATGGTTATCGTTATTGTGAGCATGCGCAGTACTAAAATGTCATCCCCTTGACTTTATTAACGATAACGGTTTCCGTTAATTACGAAGAAATAAGGAAGATGTTATCGTTATCGTTGTGGTTATTTCATGTGCTGCAATGTCGCCAATGCGCTTAGGAACGGAAACGGAAAATGTCAAAATGTCAAACTTGTTAGTTTGACAACTAGTTGTCATTTCGGATTATTTGAAAAATTCAAAGGAAATGATTAATTGCAAAATCTAATCAATTCAAATAATGATAAGGATTGTATCAGTGCTATTAGTAAGAATAGTTATTTGTTTTACTAGGCAGCAAAGTAGTAGATTGACTGCCGCGGCTGATAGTTCATAGCCGAGCGTAGCGAGGCTAGGAATTCAGCTAAGGCAGTCAATCTACTTTGCTGCCGAGTTGAACATATAATTTTTTCTCCGATTGTTTATAATGATATATGTATATTGTATATTTGCAAATTATTACAATTCCCACAATCTTTTTATTTTTCCTGTAGTGATAAATTAAGACAAAATTTGATAGAAATCGCAATTGTTGGAACGGTTGGTTGCTATGGAAATGTATATGTCCATAATAATTATAGTTTGACAACTTATGTCAAACGTTTTACTCCCATGGAGACTAATCACTTTGCTGCCTAGGCAGCAAAGTACTTACTTTGCTGCCTGGACAGGAAAAGTAACACTTTGCTGATTGATATGTGTCTGCAAAATTAATATTTGCTGTCAATCGGAGAAAAAATTATATACAGTATGACTCACTTTTCATGACTCCCCATAATATTCTTATTAATAATGCGATTTTGTAAAAATTTAGATGGAAAGAAGGTACTTTGTATTGTATGTATCATAGATAAAACACTAAAAAAAAAGTATGTATGGAGCTGTCAGGAGATTATTAGCGTTTTTTGGCGAGTAACCACGGTTAACTACAAGTAATACTGAAGTAAGTGCCAAGCGGGCACCCCACCACAAATTGTACTGTCTGCTTCTGTCTTCGCCAAAATACCGTAGTTAGATCTTGCATTGCTAGAAAAGAATATAGATATTTTGCATATTTATTTGAAAATCATCAGTTTGATCAGAGCAGAACGTTTACTCATATTTTTAATGACAGAATGGTGGCCTCTGGAGATAAGCAAACTAATGGTATTTTTCGATGAATATGTTCAGGATACTTTATGCTGCACAAATCCCATTTGGGGCACATTTGTGTAGAAATTCCGATGCGTATGAGGCTTCTATAGAAGAATTTCATGAACGGATAATTTACAAACTTGTTCAGAATGGAAAAGCAAACATTTCACATGTTTAACGTTTCAAAATTAATCCGCCATGACTCCATCAAACCTCGAGTACCACACCTCGTCACGTATGTAAATTGTAGTAAGCCGTAGTTGAAAAATGATGATGTAATAGTGACATCACGAAACTTCCCCTCACTTACCACAATTAAATTAATCCTCGTGAAAACAAAGCAGTATCCTGTAGGATACCGTGGTTAATTGTAGTTAGCTCGCGAAAAAACGCTTCTGGTTACGATATCTGTCAGTTAGACAACTGAACTTCCAGGCTACTTGATATTTCGAACTATTTGAAAAATAAGTAGAAAATGACTAATATAAAAATCAAATCGAATCAAATATGGTAATATATCAGTGTTAGTAGTAAAAACAATTCTATATATACCTCGGTTGAGAAGGCCATTATTAACCTCGCACATTATCAGTGACGGATGGGACCCTACTGACTGGCCCGGGAAAGTTACTTAAGGGGCCCCACCCTATGCAAAAACTGAGTGGTGTCAATGGTGTTTTCTATAAGATATTTGTTACCATAATAATTTAAATAATGAACAATATGTATTTATTTTTTGACATTACACTTTTTTAATATTTACATTAAGAAAAAAGATACTACATACGTATTAAAATAAATATATCACTAAGTAAATGAAAGTAAAACTAAACTAACTAAATTAAAAAACATGTTTATAGATATTGACATATCTATAACTTATAAAAAATAAATACAAAATAATAAACTATTAGTAAATAATAGGTAGATAATATAGTATATACTTCATCTAGAGTCTAATTATGTTTTATAAAGTCTAATATAAAAGTAACTTTTTTGATAAGCTACTAGTAGCAGCGAGAGTATCAATCATCTTTACTCGATTTACACAATAATTCATCCAATGGAATTAAACGAAAAGGATTTCGATGCATAGGAATCCCCCAAACTACTCAGAGTCGCCAAAAGCGCACTGTGATTAAGCCACTTCACTTAATAGAATTCCCAATTATTTAAAGACAATTAAAAATAAATGCGTGCGACGCTCAATCCCATCAACCAATCCGAAAACAGTATGCTACGGAGCCGGAAACAGGGTCTTTTACCATCGACTTTATCCTCACGCGCTAAATTCAATCGTTTCGCAGCGCCGATTTATTTAAATTTCTCGATCGAGAGAACGTTGAAGCTAGGTCAGCCGGAATATAGGTTATAGTGCGTAATTAATTAATTTGTTTTCGAACGAAACTTAACTTTTAATTTTTTCCTCCTTAATTAAGGTAGCATTTAGTCATTAAAATTTCTTTTTAAACAAACTTTGAATTTTTTGGGCAATTTGTCGAGCCTGAGGTGCTTGGTTTTATTTAATTAAATTCTAAAATTCAGATAGATCCATTGATCAAGAATAAATTTTGGATCGAATTTCATTGAATTTTTAATTGACTGACGTAGTAACGTTGTACGTCGACCTAGTTTTATTATTGTTCTCAGTTTTCACGATTTGTGGCTTACGTTGGATAACTGTAGATCAGATAATTACCAGTGTTGTTAGAGCGTAGTAGACGTTGCGTTATTTTTAATTGCTTTTTATTGCGGCCTTTGATATTTTCTTTACTCGAACAGATTTTTTATTATCTGTGTCCTACCGGTATTTTGATCGTGGAGTAAATTATCATATGTTAAGGTCAGAGTCCGTAATTAATTGGTGGCTATAATAACGCTAGATTTAACTAGTTTTCTCTATATATTGTTTTTGCGGCAGTTATCAACCAAGCTTAAATGAACTGAATAACTACCATTAGTTAGTTATACGGCATATGTGACGGATCATGATTCGAGCAACATGAATTATTTTTTAAATAGGTGATTACTCGATCTAATTGAACTTACCTATAATGAGAAGTTATTTGCAGTATTGCTGGCTCTCAACATATTTTACTGAGGTTCTTTTTATTAATGCTTTGAGCGATCGTCATTAATTATCACTGATTATTTCAGAATTTGCTTAGATTAAGCGTGGGAACTATTTCACCGAGTAAAGCCTACCTTTTTTTGTTTAAGAATACATTGTAATCATAAGAATTGATTTACTGAAATCTTCTCCAATTTAATCTTTTTTTCCTCCTGACCAGCTGTGATATTTCCTTATTAGGTAATGGTTTTATTACCAATCCTTGTTTGTTTATTCCCTTGTTTTATTTAATTAGACCTTAAGCGAATTTCCAACAGGACAGGCCGCTTCCGTAAGTATATGTTTTTTTATCATTAGCGCTAGATAATTGAAACGTTTTTGATTATTTTTTATTACTTTTAGAATATATATTTACCTTTTTCTTTAGTCGTTTTTAATTTGTCCTCATCTACTTTAGTTGTTTTCTTTGGTTAATTCGGGTACTTGCTTTATACCGACTTTGATTTTGATTAATTTTCGGATAATTATTTTTTTCCATTATTAATACTGATAAATTGCCGGTATATATATTTAATCTAATTTTCTAACTCTATTTGTTGTTTTATTGATCGATTTCCCGAATAGAAATAAAAAACAAATTTTTGGTATTCATTTATTTGTCGCGAAGCTTAAGCTTAAATGAGTTCTATATGTCAATTTCGGGGTAATTCTCGCTTGTGCTGCCTAAAAGCCCGTGGCGCATTAAATAAATCAACCCGCACCCTACTCTCCGGCATTTGTGCTAGGTTCTAATTTATACGCTCGGCGACAGTTCGCCTTGGCCTACGCATTGACATACTTCATTTCATTCAATATATAATTATTACATTCTCAAAATTAGATTTTATTTTGTTCCTTCTATTTCTCAGTTCCTTCTAAGCTGGAGTGAAGGTTTGCGCCCATTAGAAGGACAGAAAGAGCGCAATACATTTTTGGCGCCCAACGTGGAGCCTTTCGCATCGATATACGCTAGACAAAACAGCTCGTGACACGCTTTATAACAATTTCGAATTTGGCTATATAAAGAAAAATAATTAGAATGTTTTCCAAGCATAAAACTACATTGAATTTAAATTAGTAGTAATAGACTTGACAACGACGCAGTCTGTAGCTTCAAAGAATCGATGACGTTTCGCTCGTGCCCCGTGAGCCACGCGACTTTGGATTCCCGGAAACCACCTAACTGACATCGAGAGTCGAGCGGCAGCGACAGATACTATTTTGACTTGCCTCAGGGTATTTCATTTTTACAACTTGGCAACCCTAGCCCTAGCACTTAGTCACTTCACTTACCATAAGAAAATATCTTCTTTACTTGCATCCTCAATAGATTCGTAATACCTATAATAGATATTATGTATCTACTGTATACACCTATTTTTCGGTACACACACTGCCCTTAATTTTTTAATAATCGTGTTATGATATGTTACTGCGTTTAAAATAGAAATATTCGGTAATTACCTAGAATCGTTTCCTTCGGATCCACTAAACTTACAGAGACACAGATATAGTAATCAGTAATGACACTTACTCGTATAGCGTATAGGAGGGGCCCCATATGATACCCCACAGTAAGAGGCCCCTCGGGAAATTTCCCGTTCTCCCGGCCCCCCCATCCGCCGCTGCACATTATATCCTTCGGCGCTCCGCGCCTCAGGATATAAAAGTGCTCGGTAAATAATGGCTTACTTCTCAACCTAGGTATATAATATACTATTATCTATGACCGTTCTTTTGAGTTTGGCGGAATTTGATTGATTATTCGATGACAAATTTGAAAACGTAGAGAAATTATAGTTAACTTTGAATATTATAGTTACTTTAAGAAACTTAAATATAGTTTTTGCATTTTTAAACATTGTAGGGCATTATTATTTCTTGGAATAAATAATACTATACTAATAATACTTCTAATTTGCTGTGGAATTCTCAGTGCTCCTGCTAATCGATAAATATGTCTTTATAAACCTAAAATAAAGTGTTGCCTCACAACACTTTATTTTAGGTTTATAAAGACATATTTATCGATTAGCAGGAGCACTGAGAATTATTCAAATCGAATTCTGCCTGAACCTGCACCATAGCATCCTCCTGCTGCAGAGGATTGTTTCGAAAAAATATCATTCAGGATAATACCAGAGTATTACTCTGATAATACCCAGAGTACTGGTTCGACTATTACGGAGTGGGGTAAAAAGAGTTTACTGCAAAAGTTCCACCACGGGTGGTTCCACCTCGCAGAAGGAAGATATTGGACTATTGGAGTCAGCCTGCGCAGTTTGAGAATCGAGCGAGAAGTGTCATTTTCGATTTTCATTTTGTGTCTTGTTTCTTGAGAATTTTAATTTTGTTTGAGTTATATCATTGTATAAAATTTCTTTTTATACAATGGTTATATGCACAAATTTTGTGGTCATGTGTAGATTATAAAAATATGGAAATAAGTAAATATCCGCGTTGTCCTGTTGTAGACGAGGCAGGTAACCCCGTTATATTTGATGGGTCACAGGTGCCATGTAACAATACATTCATAAAATTTGTAATTGAGCAAACATTGTGTCCGAATTCTCTTTAAAAAACACTTTTTCTACGAGCGTGCGCAAAATGGCTACTCTGCGCACGCTACTCAGTGCGCGAAGTAGTACTTTCCTGCACGCTATGCGGGAAAATGTGCGGGAAAGTAAAATTCTCTAAAATCACCAGAGACAAGAAAATGTTCATATATTTTTAGAAACTTTACACTTTTGGACTTTTTATGCAATATAAGAAACCGTTTTAAGTCATAATTATACTCTTTTCCCTGAAAGCTTCCGTAATTCGCGATATTGTAACTTAAACCAAAAACGATATATTTTGAAATCCTCGGTATAGTAGTAAAAAAATATGTCAAGCAACAATACTTATAATTGTCAGATTGACAGACTTTTTATTTAAATACGGGTCATTATTATTCTGTGCTTGTTTGGACCGCGCTCGTATAAAATATTGTTCCTAACTGATGTTGACCGAACTCCGCTTGGCGTCGTTCGGTCAACATCAGTCGCGTTCGGAAAAGTATCAATTTGCGCACTTGTTAGGAAAATAACTATTTCCTAAAAATTAAAATTGAAAAGAGAAAACACCTGTCTTAAATCTGTCAGTAATCTGTCATTCCCAGGTCCAACAATTCGAATCGTTCGACCAAGGCAAATAGATGTGCCGTGGTTCGACTATACATTTTGACTCCATACGCTCCAAGATCACGTGCCCGAAAATCCACTCGTACTCCACTCCAACTCTGTCTCTGTCTCTGCCCGAACCAAGGCCACCTATACGACAAGGCCAGGAAGCAGCATATTATGAGTCATCACAGGTAGACCATTGAGTCGACCGTAAAATGTAAACAAACCAGAGAACAAACTGTAATGTGCTGTAATTATCTAGTGTTTTTATCATTCTATTTTCGGTTTTTGAAGGGAAGGTAATTATTTTGTTTGATAGGGGGTCGGGGGGCTTTAAATTAAAAGGGAATTATTTTGATGTATGTTTTAATTTAGTTTCTACTCACCTAAATTACCAGGGCCCTACCTTGATCATACCCTTTTACTTGTAACTAATAAGTCCTTTGCTTCCTTATTAATGTTAAAATAAGACAATATGATAAAACAGGAGACAAGTTTATTAATTATAAAAATATATATGAGAAATACAGAATACATTAATAAAATAAATATCAAATCGAAGATAGGAACAAGTTACTGTTCAAGTACTAGATGAAAGGAACATTATATGTAGTACCTAGCTTAAGAGTTTATAATTTACAAACCATTGTTTATGATTTTTTAGTTAGTTCACCTATTGAGTAACCACTGACACATCTTTGTAAGTACCAACAACAGAATACATGATAGAATAAAACGATTAATTTAGATTCAGTCATGTTAAGTAAAAGAAAAATCGCATATATAAATACAGAGCAGTGATTTTTCTATGTTGTACCCATGTACTGTGAATAAAATGCGAAGCAGTTATAAACCAAAAAGTAGTGTGGCAATAAAATCAAAAGGAAGGTTTGTCTTCACGAAAGTCATATTAATATAAATACGAGTAAAACTAGTTAGTTTAGTAGAGTTATAGTTCTATAGTTGATGTTATAAGAGTTAGATAAGTATTAGTAAAATGTTTCTAGTAGAAATAAAGTGTTAAGTGTTAATTAGTGTTCAAATAAAGTAACTAAAAACTGTGGCAGTACTTTATTTACTTTTTGGTTTACATCTTTTCAATTCAGGCATAGTTTTTGTTGAAGTTGAATCATTTTTCTTTTTAACGTAATTTTTTTAAAAAATGTTTATCATTGGTTTTATTAATAATTTTAAAATTTGATCTTCACTATGGCATATGCCATTATGCCCCAAAAAAATGTCCTCTAGTTTAGTTATAGCATTGAATATTAATGCTTTAAAAATTTGACGTTTATTTTGTTTTAAAAATTCGTCTTCTTTATCAAATAACTTTCTTATTATAATATAGGCATATGATGCAATTTTGACGACTTCATCACCTGGGTAACAAAGTCCTCCCCTAGATGTTGCCGATATGAGGCTAAAGTTAATATTGGAGGACTCTTCGTCCAACTCATTTGAACTTAAAAATGTTTTGCAATATTTATTTATTTGTTTATATGCATACTTTAAAAAATTGGCATCATTCTGCTCCAACCTTGAGTCCGTGCTGAAACTGGAACACATGGTTTTTAGAGTCCTTGGAGATGGCAAAGTTAATTTACCCGAGCTTCTCAAAAACTTATACGCACGTGGGGATATTGAATGAAGCAAACAAGCAAACAGATAGGTCTCACAAGTATATCTGAGCCTGTTTTTTGTGGAAATGTTCAAAAGATTAATTTGCTCTTTCAAAAACTCAATCATATCTCACTTTTCAGATTGGTATTGCCACTGCACTGACTCTAAGATGTCCGAAACTAAGAGAAGCTTACCTTTGTTGTCCACATTAACATTATCATCTTTATTTTCATTGTCTATCAAAAATATTTTGGATTCATGAAGCACTTTATTTAAAGTAATAATATCCTCGACCCGCACTGGTAGTTTTATAACACTCTTGTCTGAACACAATATTTTTTTAACGAACACATTGCCCAAAAACACTTGAATGTTTAAGTCTTCTGACAGAAACACAGACACTTTCACACTTGGGTACCCTTCAGCGGGTCCATTTAAATAAAAAAAAACACACACAAGTTTGTTCTTCCTTTTCCTTTCAACCATCCATCCTCAAGTTCGTTCATTTTGATGTCAGCTTCATGTAGCGAAGTAAAAGATATTGCTTTATTGTAGGTAGTTGCTACATCCAAACTTTCAGCAATAGCCCTTTCCATTTCCCGGCATTCGATCTTTCTGTGTTTAGTGTCTGGACATTCTCGGAGAGGGACATCATCTTTACTTGAGTATGAAGGGCATCCAGGTAGCTTACTTGGAATAGCACCTATAACAAACAGGATTGTCTCAATAACAAGAAAGGAAGAGCCCTGTTAAGCAGATGTGCAGTGAGAAAACTGCATTAACTAAGCACATGGGTTGATCTTTTTTAGTAGCCACTACTAAAAAAAATAGTTACTACAACCAGTCTGATCTTGTTGTTGCAATAATTTTAAATTAGTTGAACTTTATAGATTATTATAACTGACATGAGTTCTGATTATTACAAATTTTTGTTAAAAGATAGATAACTATTATTCTGGCTGTGGCAACATGTGTTCACTGATTAAGCGAGTTAAATAAAAAATACCAAAAATATTATTAAAAAATTAGTTGCAACAACTTGGTTCCCACAACTAGTAGTCTAGTTATTCCTTCGTGGTATATACAAACACCCTTACATAATAAGACAGTAAGTGTTAATTTTTTTCTCATATTTCTAGATACTTATACATACATATCTCAAAATAAAAATATTATAACCCTGTTGTCTTATATGAGGTTCAGTTTGGTTAGCAAGCCTTTCTGATTAAGAAAAAAGTTTGGTATTATGTTTTCTTTTGTTAACCCAAAATGTTCCATGTCATAACGAAGCTCCTTAGTTGCGACAAATTTAACTAGCAAAATTAGTTGTCATTGATAATTATACTGGTTACATCAAAACAAAATTATGGCTTATATAACTACTTCTGTTTGTGTATTAACTAGAAATATTGGTTACAACTAGAAAGCTTAAACTGACTAAAATAATTTGTTGTAACGCCTATTATAGAAATAGGAAATTTGAATTTAAAGTGTAGGTGCTGCAACTATCTTTTGTAGCTTAGACAACTATAACTGGGTTAAGATATAAATGTTTGCAGTTAACTAATTCATATTTTCTTTCATAACTAACTTATTGACCTGTCCTCTATGTTATCTACACTCTTTAGTTATAGTTACTAAATTTTTAGTTTGGGTTAGTAGCTTATTTTTTTTTCTCAATGTACCTACCTTCTACTAATCTTGGCAATTTCAGAGAAGCCTCTAATATTTCTCCAGTAGATTCATTATTAAACGTGGTTTTTCTCTGAATCAAATCATTTTGAAAGTGAGTTCACATACCTGAAATAATAATGCATGACGTGTTGATTTTAGCAGAATAATAAATAATAGATACGTGGGCCAGGATTATCCAAGTTCTTAATTTGTAATTCTTAATTGGTAAGTCATAACTCGTAAGAAGTTAAATACGTGTTTATCCAATTCCTAATTTTTTTTACAGAATTGGATAAATGTTGTCATTATAAAGCACATATTTAACTTCTTACAAATTAAGAACTTGGGTAATCCTGCCCATATTTTAAACATCACTATAGTACCTAATAGGTAATATATGTACCTATATTAAATATTTTGATTACTTACTCTGCTACTATTACTAGGTGTAAACTGTTCTCTTTTTATTGCAAGAATGCATTTTCTCTTTAACTCCAAATCTTTTGGAAATCGAAATGTAGCAACTTTAGGCCCATTGTCGTATTTCCCTTTACACTTGGGGACACAGCACCGATAAGGCATTGTCTAATGGCAAAATTACTTAAAAATTCACAACAGATAGGCTCCTAAACTAGAATGTTTATTGTCCAAAAACCTATTCGAAATCACTTAAATTTATTTTAACGGAGTCAATCTTCCACAAGAAACTGTTGCAAAATATAATTATAACTACAAGTTGTAAAATAATCGAATAAATGAAAAACCGAGTGAAAATACTACTTCCAAACAAATAAGTCAACGATCTATTTGGTCTACCTGTGATGACTCATCCTTGCCCAAAACTGCCTGCTTCATGGCCTTGTCTATAAGGTGGCCGTGCCCGAACCCAGCTTTTAATCAGTGTTGCCGTTTGCGGGTATTTTACCCGAAATGCGGTTATTTCGAACACGCTGGCGGGTAAAATTTTGAGGTGGGTAAAATCGGGTATTTCGGTGCATTCGTGTATCGAGATCACTAGTTAGTAAATGAAATTGGTTATTTTGCAAGTCGCGATTATAAACAAACCTTTTGTCGACACTTGCCTCTCAGCAATGTTGCCTTTTCCATGTTAACAACTGGTTTAGAACAGAGAGAAATTAATTTTAGACACTCAGCACTCAGCTCAGAACAGCCATCAGCATGACATCATGGGTTTATGCAGTAGAGATGGGAAATACCGATCCCCTACGATACCGTTCCATATGATACCGCGACAGAAAAATACCGCGACAAAATACCGCGACAAAATACCCTACGCTTGTGAATTTTATAACTGGCACCGTGAGCCTCCGTACCAGTGTTGCCGATCTGAATTTGTGAAATTACACGATGGTCTGTTCAAATTGCACGCTTTTACACGCTTTTAGTTTCATAAATACACACTTTTTACACACTACCTAATTTAAGTCATTCCCGTCTACCTACTGCAGTATTGAGCCTTCGCGCATGCGTACATGCTTTTCATATATTTTTCAAAGTTGTTTTTTCTTGATTTTGGGCATTTCCTTTGGTTAGTTTGGGTTAGTTTTGTTTGCTTGCGCCCCCGGAGCGAGCGGATCAACCAACAGGCACGGTTCGCACACATTTTACTCTTAACCATCTACACAAGTCCTTCCGGCTGACGAGACCTGGGCTTGCGCGCGAAATTTTTTCACTTCATGCAATGCCCTCATCCACGGCCACCCGTGCCTCATCTCGCCTCGCTCGCTCCGGGGCGCAACCAAATTGAATTAATCCAAATTTAAAATAAGGAACAAACATAATCTTAAAAAATATTTAAAAAAGCGAACGCGGGCCATCTCTTCACAAGCACAGAACCTAACCACGCGACGCGCTGACAGCAATTTCCTTGACCCTAAAAGACATGTTTGCCAGAAATGTGTTTGTGATGCGCGCGAAAGTCCAGGGCTTGTCAGGCGGGTGGATGATTAAGAATAAAGTATCTGCGCCCGGCTTAACCAAAAAATAAAAATGTGACACAAGACACTACAGAGGTGAGAGGATGACTTGTGGCGTCACGCTGTCAGCTGTCACACTTGGGTTTGTATTTTGCTTTGACAAGGGAAGTTTTGTGCTATGTTGGGGTTTGGAACCTTCGGCAACATGCACTAAACCTGAGCTTTATCCACAATACCGAAACAGAATTTTTGCACTCGACGCGCGTTTCGCTAACCATGTTAGCATCATCAGGAGATTATTAAGATTAAGTCTTAATCATCTCCTGATGATGCTAATATGGTTAGCGAAACGCGCGTCGAGTGCAAAAATTCTGTTTCGGTATTGTGGATAAAGCTCAGGTTTAAAGTTTTGTGCTGTCACAACTGCCACGTAACAGTCGTGGTGACTAGTGTTGCCACCCCTATTACAATTATTACAATCGTGTGCTTTCTATTAAGCTATTTCCAACGGAAAAAGAATCTGTTACTTTTTTCGTTATCTCATGTTTAGGTTACCAAAAATTGTTACAAAGCTCTAGTTCTCAAATTCTTGATATTAAACACAAAAATAAAATAACAAATAACACTAATATAAGCCGCACAATGCATAGCAGAACGAAAGGAACAGTAAAACCAAAAACGAACAAACAACAAATAATACTATGCACACAGTGAACAAAGTAGTAAGTACCAAAATTCCATGGGGAGTCCCATGCCCATCAAGTTTAGGTGGTGACAGTGCTAACACGACAGTCACGACACTTACTTAATAGAAAATAGATAAATGCAAAGCCTTGATGGAAATTACAAAACTGCAAACTTAAGTGCCGTATAGTAGGTCATAGCCCGACAGATGTCGTTGAATTTGTAAATCAGAACAGGAAAGCACGTCTAGTCCTATTTATTTTTTATTACAATAGTATTTCGGTAAAGAAGTGGCCGTGGCTTTGGCCTGGAAAGCCATAAAAAACAAAAGGGTTTTTGAAATTACAAAATTACACGCAAATTATACGCTTTTTGTGAAATTACACACAAAATACACGCTTTTTGAGAGTGTTCGAAAAATGCACGCAAGGCGATCAAAACGCACACAAAGCGTGTAATTACACGCTAATTGGCAACACTGCTCCGTACCCTCGGTTACTATGCTAGGCGCCTTCGCGCCGCTGGCCGCTGGTATTTTCGGAAACGGCTATTAAAGTGTTTGGTATCTTGAGGGTTTGGAACTAGAACGAAAAAAGTAAATATAAATAACGGATTGTGGAAACATGACTGGTGATGCTTTATTCAATTGATGAGTATTAATTTCATTTGTTTTGTATTTTTGGTCTTGGTTGTTTTTATTGATACAAAGCTGTGTTAATAAATATTAGAATATTATTATTATCGTTCCTGGCGGTCAAGAACTCAAGACATTTCTCAATGAAAATAGATTTTTACTAGCTACTGACTTGACTGCTAAATTGTGTAAACTTTTTGCAAGTAAGTAGCGTGACTAGCAGTAAAAATGAATTTTCGTTCTTCGAGAATTGATTTTAAATAATACTTTTACAAATGAGTGACAAATAAAATATTATTTGCCTATAGCGCAAATTGGTGACTTGATAACTGTCAGTATATTTTGGTCAGCTTTAAACGATTTCCTGGCTAAACGGTATGCTGTGGGTGATAATGAAATTTCACTTTAATTACATTTCTTTTAGGAAGGGTTTGGTAATAACGATTAAGACCAACAAATTATTCCGTAATAAAAGTGTACCTACCGTCTATGTTTCTAATAATAAATAGGTACAATTATCGAGGTGCATTGTTCCAATTGCTACATGCGTTTCATGTGAGAGAATGTTTTATAAATCCGGACTTATTATTTCTGATAGAAGGTTAAGTTCCTCTAAAGTTAAACAGATATTATTTTAAAACACTAACCAGGAATATGAATTGATTTTTATTCTGTGTTGGGTAAGATTATTTTGGTTTTCTTTTCATACAATAATTTTATTTATAATAAAATGTGTTCTGTGTTTGATATCAAATGTTAATTTATTTACCCACACCTATTATTACTAGGAAAAATTTAAATTCCATACAATAAAACATGATTTGATATCAGTGAAAATCGGTATTAATTAAAAAATAATCCATTCATATTAATTTTTACCGCGACAGAAATAATACAGCGGCCAAGTATCTTTTGCCTAATAATCGGCTTTCCGTTAAAAGTAACCGTAACCCACGTAACCGTGTACATGGAACAGCGACAACGGCGCTCCTGGCGCCTGCTTCACATACCCGCTTGCGATATTAAGGCAGTTCCAATGTAACTGGTTCTTTCGGCGTGGAGCGCGATGCCGCGACGGTATTAAAAAATACCGCGACAAAGTAACTGTTCCACAGATACCGTCACACCACATGCAGTCAAATAAAAATTAGAAAATAAGAAGAATAAATTCAAATATTTTACATTAGATTATGACTTGCTGAGAATGCGTAGTTTATTCATAAATTATCTGCTGGGGTATAGGTAGGGTTCCCAACTGTCCCGGTTTGACCGGGATTAACCAGGAATCAGAGAGTTTGTCCCGGCAAAAATTTGTCCTTGGCCGGGACTTAAAAAATCCTAAACTTGACAATATTCAGAAATTGTATTTTCGCCATGCAAGTAGGTCGGGAATGTTCGTAAAATCTCGCAAAGTAAACGACCCATCCGTGCGCTATTCTGATCCACACTTTCTAGCTTAATTTGGTAATAATTCGTTATACTTACGTTTACTACGGTTTACTCATTGTCTTCTACGATATCTATGGGTTTACTGGGGAGCCGAGCGGTGAATTTATTTTTGCTTCGTTGAAGCTTGTCTTACTATTAATTAGTTGTATAAACTTGTGACTGTACGTAATATTATATAGTATTTATATTTTTCTGTATATTGTTTATCTACTGTCATATTTTTTTGCCATCAAACTTTGATATTTTCTTGAAAGTTTTCGAACTTCTCATGATTTTTTTTTGGAGCTTTGTTGTTTTGTAGTTACCTACAATAAACTGTTTTAATGGTTTACTCTTCTGGAATCGATAAGTTCCTAGTCATTTCTTTAAGTGCGCAACAATTGCCATTCAAGAGAGGGCCGAATCCTTGTTTTTTAAACGATTTCAACGACGTTTGAGTAAAAATTGGGCGTGGCACCCCCAAAATTTTCCGCCTAGGCGGATTAGCCTTCGGAGTCGCCTGCGGCGAGCTTTTTCGTGGACGAGCCGCCACAGCGAAACACTTGTCCCGGAATGGCTCATGCTCAAGTTGGGAACCCTAGGTATAGGAAGAGCAAGCCGTTGACCCTTTGCAGATTTGTACAGCATCTAAAATACCTTTTGTTTTTTGTGTCTGTTTCGCCTGTTTTTCATTTATTTGATATTGTAAATAAAGTTTAAAGACTGTCAAGTTGAGGGAGACTTATGTAAGTGTAATGCCTAATTTGAA
The DNA here is from genome assembly GCA_016904865.1 of Pissodes strobi. Lineage (NCBI taxonomy): Eukaryota > Metazoa > Arthropoda > Insecta > Coleoptera > Curculionidae > Pissodes > Pissodes strobi. The sequence goes on along the minus strand of JAEQML010055142.1, from coordinate 4,394 downwards.
TTTCAATTAAAATAAACACAATATACCTGAAAATATGTTTATTATTTTCATAATAAAATGCTAAAGCCAAAAGTATTTCCCATAAAATGGCGAATGCGCTAGCATAGTTTTAGTGTACTCAGTGTTACCACCCATACTGGCGGGAAAAAGCGGGTATTTTTCTCTACTTGATTGGGTATTATTATCAAACTTTCCATATGGCAACACTGCTTTTAATACTGCATAGTGCTAGTGGTGTCGATTTTCGTTACTTTTGACTACTCGTTACTCTTCGTTACTTTGGTATAAAGTAATCATTTCAAATATTCGTTACTTCGTTACTTTGATTACTTCGATTAGTAGGTATATTTTGGGTATTGTATGATTTGTTACTTTCCCCCTTAATATTTATCTATGGTTACTATCGTTTATCATGTTTACTGCAATACCTTCATCTTTATCAATCATTATAATTTTTATTTGGCTAATAAGAAAATTCTAAGTGCTCTTGTGAAATATTGTTTAATTACGAACGTGTATGAAGTTAAGGCACTTGCTTCATACATTTGGCTATTTGGGTCAACAACTTTTTTCATAATTATGAAATAACAGAGATACGTGGTTACGAGGAAACAAAACATGTATGTACCGCAAACTGCAAAAATGTTCATTATTACATAGTAAATAATATAAATACTTTATAATCTGTGTATTTACTTATGAACAATTCTCATAATAACCCTAAAGTACTAGAAAACTAAACAAACACAACATATCTAGAATATAAAAAAATATAAAAAATACAGGTACTCGGAGGTCATAATTACAATGTAAAAATAATATATTTTGTACATTCTTTCCCTTCAGACTACTTCTCCTCTCTGCAATTAAATACGCCATTTAATATAAGGTCTATAATGTCGCCTTAGCTCATAAATTCGATAAGGTCGCTGATCGATATGATATACCTTTCATAACCAAAATTCATTAGAACACTGGAACAGCACTGCAAATATTTCAAAGTAACGAGACGAAATACGACAAAATATGCTGCAACCACCCGACCATAGCGGTGAATCTCGTAAGTGCGGACTACCGTGTAATGTAATATGTAATCACTCTATTCAAAGTAACGATAGAGTTCTCGGTTCGGTATTCGGTACTTCGGGTATTGGATAGTAACGAATATAAAGTAACGAGTAGTTACTTTTTTGACACCACTACATAGTGCATGTCCTTATACTCCTTATTTACTTGTGCCGTGTGCGATGACTTTCTGTTTAGTAGCTAAATAATAATACTTTAAATATTTTGAGTTTGACCTATGTAAATAAACATTAACACTCCTTATTTACTTGTGCCGTGTGCGATGACTTTCTGTTTAGTAGCTAAATAATAATACTTTAAATATTTTGAGTTTGACCTATGTAAATAAACATTAACTTACGCTACCAAATAAAAGCAACTGAATATTTTCTTCATTATTGGAAGCATCAAATAGTTCTCAATATTATATTATGTCTAACAATCTGGCAAATAACAAGGGTAAAGGTAAGCCTTTAACAGAGTCCTGGAAGAGTTCCCACACATGCGATATAGTTAAAGAAGAAAATCAGTTTGATCAACTTAATGCATCTTGGATTAAAGAAGAAAAGGATCAGTATTTTATTGAGTAAGTAGGCTTAATTGGTTTTCCAAATGCTAAGTTATTTGGCCATTCCATGCTTTGTTGTGTATTGTGATTACTTTAATAGGTACTTGTTAGGTAGGTAGGTTTCTTTCAATCATCAATCACTGCTTTAAATGTATGTTTATTTAATCATAAGTATAACATTGCACTTAATTAAAGTATCAATTTGTAGGTATTATTTGATATCACTGGTATTTTATTTATACTCCTACAAACATTGGTCAGAGTATGTGCAAGTAAGAGTTGCAATACAAAAGAAGGGTCCTGTTAATATTATAAACCCAACCATTTCAGTTTTTTTTCAATTTTAATCCATAGCTTATGCTGTCTAGAATAGATTAAAAGTAAAATGTGCTTGGAAAACTTGATCTTACAATTATTTTCCTCCTAATTTCATTACTTTCAATACGAAAACTATAATATTTTACAATAAAGGCTGATTTATAGTTGCAGTAACGTATCACTTAGGAAGTAACAGTAAGCCGTAAGGAAAATAAACATTCAGTCAATAATGTAACCATTTAGAGTTCCGTAAGACTTAGCAGTAAGCAGTAAGCCGTATGCAGTAAGAAGTAAGAAATGGTTTATTTTCATTTCTTACGTTACGGCATAACGAATCGGACGAGATCGTCGGCCTTCGTACGTGATCGACATTTCTATTAATTGTAATTGGTCGGGTTTTGTATAATATTTTTCGGGATAGTTTTTTAGTAGCAAAAAAAAACACATAATACTGCTGCCCTAGTTAAAATAACATCATCCATCTTAAAAGTAAAATATTTTTAAGTTATAATTATATGCCTTAAAATAAATAAACAAAAAACATAACCTAAAATCGGTAACACGTTAATTTTCTTACGTCAACTATAAATGGGTGCTTCACTACTGTTTAAGTTTACGGCTACGGTTACTTCTTAAGTCATACGTTACTGCAACTATAAATCAGCCTTAAGGATATTGACAGAATAAGGAATAACAGTAGAGGTGGGTAACTCACGAGTGAGTTGACTCGAAGAGTGAACTCGTTTAAGGGAGTCACTGAGCCGCTCGACTCGTTTTTATTTGCATGACTCTCGACTCTTTCTTATGTTCGTGTTTGTACCGACCGAAGCGACGGGTCACGTAGAGGCAGGGCGGGAGTCGACACGGTGTTTTGGTTCCCTCGACTCGTTTTTATTTGCATGACTCTCGACTCTTTCGTGTTTGAACGTTTGGACCGATCGACGCGACGGGTCAGCTAGAGATAGTTCGGTTGTCGACTGGGTATTTTGGCTTCCAAAAATGATTTCGGTCATGGGACCATGAGATTCAAATCATTAAAATGAGCCCATCTGTCCACCATTAGATTAGTTTTTTTTTTAATTTTATCGATTAGGAAAAATAGATGCATGAAAGTTAGTTTTTGATATTGGCATGAGGTAAATATATGAATATAAATAAAACATGCACATGTCGATTTAAGAATATTCGTGTCGTCTTGATTGATGTTCTTGTGCCTGTTTCATTTCGTAATCGCTTAAATGGTTAAATAACCCTTTTCCACACTTGATGAGAATGCTGGATTATATTAATCAATTGACTCAAACTAACCCAGAGAAACGACTTTATTTTTGATAAAAACAAACTAATATTTTCTCTTACAGTGAAAATAAGAATTAAACCAACAAAATACAAATAATATAAATTAAAATAGAACAGTTATATTCAAATAACTCATTAACAGAAGGAAGCAATTTAAATCGAACAGATAATAACCAAATGCCACTATTTAGATCTAAAAAATGAGAATTAATATTCTTTTATTTCAAATTCAAGTGAAACAGCGAGCTTTCGCTGTACAACTCATGCGTAAATCCATTATATTAGCTTGACGAAAGACTTTTAAATTCTGAAACCAATCGACTCTTTTTGAGTCGACTCTCCGAGTTAACTCTTTAAGAAGAGTCTGAGTTAATGAGTTAACTCACTGGATAGAGTCACATTGCCCAACTCTAAATAACAGGAAATGTTTGCAGTGTTGCCAAACTGAAATATATATCATAATCTATGTAACACCATAATTGTTAACAAATACAAAAAATCACAAGTAACCAAAACTAACGAAAATACAAAAAAACTCTGTAAATGTTTGCTTTGCGCACTTTTTGAATTTTACAATTTTTTTTGTGTGACATGTAATATTAAAAGTGTTTGTGACACGTTACACATTGCGCAGAGCAATTTTGACGGCAAAAATTGAAAAAAGTCATAAATGAGGCTGTTTAGTAATACATTTTAACGCGAAAACTCCCACAGCTAACCCAAACTAACCGACACTAATCCAAAGTAACAAATACTAACGAAAACCAACATAGACTAACCGCGCTTGTCTCTTCACTACTTCAAACTAACCAAAACTAGTCCATACTCTCCAAAACTAACCCAGACTAACCAAAACAAACCCAGACTAACCCAAAACTAACCCAATCTAACCCAAACTAACCGAGACTCACCCTAATTAACCAAAGTAAAGAGACAAGCGCGCTACGCGCGCTTGTCTCTTCACTGTTTCAAACTAACCCAGACTAACCAAAACTAACCTAGACTAACCAAAACTAACCCAGACTAACCGAGACTCACCCTAATTAACCTAAATAAAGACACAAGCGCGCTACGCGCGCTTGTCTCTTCTCTATTTCAAACTAACCCAGACTAACCAAAACTAACCCAGACTAACCAAAACTAA
>MU191305.1:20748-36635 GCA_016904865.1 Pissodes strobi | reverse complement strand
CCGATTTTGGTCCCAAAAAGGCGCTGAATTATTAAACCAGAAATACGACTTCGACTACGGCCTCACTTTTGTCCGCGTTTAGGCCCACTCGATTTTCCTTTGTCGGTCAATCACTTTTGATGACCTCTGGTCTTTAATATGATGGTATATAGCTCGGGCTAGTTTTGCTTTCAGTAAGTAGAGTAAGCTTAAGCCACGCTATTAAATCATCCGTTACAACAGGATTAGGTAGCAGTAAGCTTCGTTAAAATAGGCTTGTCTTATTTAATTTGGATTAGAACTGGGCTTTTCTCAGACACTTCAGACGTAAAATATGTTTTAGTTCGTTAATGTACATGAATTTAATCAGTGTGATCGAAATGGTTATAGACTCGATTATAGAGAGCATAGAACATTGACGTCGGATTCCAACCTCTTCATATTTATAGAGCCACACTATTGTCACAGGTTAGAACACTAGAATACCCTCTTCACATTTACTTAAACATGATTTTTTTTATTGGAACATGGAGCCTAACTATTACATACTTTGTTGGGAGTATTTTCTTTCTACGATAACTTTCGGACACATTTTCATGACAGATTTTATACGTAAAGAAAGTAAATTCGTTGTATCCCGAGTTTTATTCCCTTTGTGTATTAGAGCATTCATCTGCGAAGAATTTTAACAAAGGCAGTAAAGTTTGTTGACAGCCGCTGTAAAATAGCTTATAGCCAAGAGGATATTTGGATAATCTAAAAGGAAAATTAGAATCGAAAACATAAGTTTCTGACACATGTAATAGTTCTTGTTGCAACGGAAATTACTGAGAAACAATACTAAGCAATTTCAACTAAAACGCCGAACAAAATAAGTAAATTTAAAGTGAGATATTTTCGTAACCAAAAGAGGTATTAAGATGTGGTTTCCAGACGTCTTTAGGAAGAAAATTTTAGTTAAAGAAAAATGTATAAGGTAGAGACGTATTTTATAAAAGGCGTCAATAACACATTCAAGGACTAGTAGCTTTTCCATTACAGTTCGAAATATATAAAAAATTTCTTAGAACAGGTGCTAAGGAGACCGGGGTGAAGCCACTACCATAACCGTCATTCCGGAGGATTAAGGATAAAGAAAAGCCTACTGCTGGAACAAGCACTTCTACAACGAAAGTTAAGCATAAGGGCAAGGGCCACCCTACACATACGCAGAATGTTGAGGCTAACAGGCACATCTGCACCAAAGATTCTAGATAATGGCCCACCTACTACCATACCATATACTTCTACACCGCGCCTTGAAGGTTAAAATTGTTGAAATAGCAACTGGAAACTGGGAACCAGCTTAGAGCCTTAGTACATACTTCTAAACTGGTGGTTGAGGATAAAACGAACCTATTCCTACAGACCCTACTATAACAGGGTTATCGACAAAGAGAAACATACTGCCTAAACATAATGATGACCCTACTGCTGTAGCAAATACTTCTACTCAGATTGTTGATGGTAAAGATAAGCTGAACAGATTCACCTACACCAAAGGTTGAGGATGGTATGGTATGGTAGGTAGCGCCGGTAGCGGGGTCGCTCGGCAAGATTTGTCCTTCTACACGTCGACCACAATAATTGATTGCCTATGTTACCCGAAATTTTCTATCTCTTTCGAGAATCTCAGAATATTTCGAGGGTTGAGCTTTGGTAGATCTCCCGGTGCCACAAGGTTATTTTCAAGATGCCTCAAACTTTGGCGAGATAGTGCCTCACATTCGCAGAATAAGTGCTCTGACGTTTCAGCCATAGTTTGGCAGAATCTGTGTTCGTCGCAGGTGTTCCCAATTTTCTTGAGGTGGTACCTTCAGGGGCCATGTCCAGTGAGAAGGTCGACGACCCGTTTTATCTCACTTTTTTTTAGCTTGAGAAGCTTTTTTGTGTAGTTAGACGAGTGAGAGATGAGTTTTTTGGCCTGTCTCTGCCCAGGTGCATTGACCCAATGTATCTCTTTCCGCCTTTTTCCCCAATTTCTGAGTTGATTCATTACGTGTCCTCTAGTGATGCCACAGAATGGTTCAGGCTCGCAAAAGGCAGTCTGTGCGCCATTCCATGCGAGCTGGACAGCGGCTTCGTTGCCTTCTACAGTCTCGTGCCCGGGTACCCACATTAGGGTGAGTCTGTTGCTGTTTGCCAGTTGATCTGCAGCCATCCGACAGTCCCACACTAACCGGGAGTTGATACTGCTAGATGCTAGCGTTTTAAGGCTACTTGACTATCTAACAGGATGTAGGTCTTTGCACCTCTTAGGTCTTTTTTGGCACATTCAGAGATGGCTATATTGATAGCATTTAGTTCTGCTTGAAAGATTGTAGTAGTGTTTCCTAAAGGTGCAGAGATCCGGCACCGGATCTAGGTAAACTCCGGATACCACTCCTTCTTTCATCCTTGATCTATCTGTGTACCAGACAAGTGATGCCCTCTGTAGTTCTTTTAGTCGTTCCCCTGTAGTATTGCGGTCTTCAATTACCACTTCAAAGGAGCGATCAAAATGTAGTTTTGTTTTCATTGTATCGGTTGGTTTGGTCATCGCCTCTATCTGGATGTACTTCAGAATTTTAAGGTGACCAGTCAGGCTTCCTGAGTTTAGTTTTTGTGTCCGAATGACTTTATACGCATTGGTCCTTCTTCTTCTTCATGTGCCGTCTCCTCTGAGAAGGTTGGCAACCATCACAGCAGTTCGAACCTTCGATGCCGCTGTTCTGAATAAATCGAGGAATAAATCCACAGAACTGCAGTTGAACCACAATCTTAGGTTGTTCAACCAGGAAATGCGTCTTCTTCCTATGCTTCTCCGTCCCTGAATCTTTCCCTGTATAATAACCTGCAGCCGTCCATATCGCTCACCCCCATGACGTGACCTAAGTATTGAAGTTTTCTAATTTTGATAGTGTTTAGGACTTCTTTCTGTTTTCTAATTCTTCTCAGCACTTCGTCGTTTGTAATTCTATCCACCCAGCTTATCCTCAACATTCTTCTGTATGTCCATAACTCAAAAGCCTCTAATCTATCAGTAATATTTTTTTTAGCGTCCATGCCTCCATCCCATATAACAGAACCGAGAACACGTAACACCTCAAAAGTCTGGTCTTCAAGCCAATAGTCAGATCTCTACTGCACAAAACATTTTTCATCTTGCTGAATGCGCTTCTTGCTTGTCCGATCCTTGATTTGATTTCTTCGGTGTAATCATTGTCTTCGTTAATTATTGCTCCCAAGTATTTGTATTTTCTTACTTTTTTTATTTATTCTCCATGGATCATTAGGCTTTCTTGGCGCTGTTGTGATTTTGTGATCACCATAAATTGAGTCTTTTTGGTATTTAGAGTTAGACCTGTCTCCTCACTGAGTTCTACAACACGATCTAGCGGTTGTTGCAGATCCTCAAGACATTCCGCTATAAGTACCGAGTAGCTGAATGAGGCGGTCGTGTCTGATTTTATCAAAAGCCTTGTTGTAATCTAAAAAGCATACATATAGCGTCTGGTTCACATCCACGCATCTTTGAGCCAGCACGTTTATGGCGAATAAGGCTTCTCTTGTTTCAAGGGCATTTCTGAAGCCGAACTGTGTTTCACCAATGTCTTGTTCTAGTTTTCGATAAATTCTATTGTGTAGAATTTTCAAGAATATTTTGAGGGTGTGGCTCATTAAGCTGATTGTTCGATGGTCGCAGCATTCCTTTGCATTTGTTTTTTTTAAGTAATGCGATAAACGTTGACTTTAACCATTCTTTAGGTATAACTCCTGTATTATAAATGGAGTTATACAAATCCACCAACACTTTAATTTGATCCTCCTTGACGAGTTTGATTATTTCCACTGGTATCCCATCAGGTCCAGGCGTTTTATTGTCTTTTGTTAATTTAATTGCATGTAAAACTTCGTCTTTGGTAATACCTGGACCGCTGTCCTTGGTCGCATCGTTTGTTAGGGGTTTTTGTCTTTGGTCTTCACAAAGTTCCTGGATGTACTCATTCCATCTTTCAAGTTTTTCTTTGGTGCCTAATATGATTTTTCCGTTTTTATCTAGTAGCAGACTTCCTCTGTTTATTCTGTTTGTGCCAGTTAACTCCTTTACTTTCTTGTGTAAGTTAAAAGTATCGTTCTTTAGCATTAATTGTTATATCTCATTACATTTCTCCTCATACCATTTTTCTTTGGCCTCTCGTATTTTTCTTCTTATTTCTCTGTGAGTATTATTGTATGCTTGATTGTCTATGTTCTTATATGTTCTTCGTTTTTCCATCAGTTGCAATATCTCATCCGTCATCCATTGTTTTTTCTTGTTGTTCTGACCATCACCTAGCGTGTTTTTACTTGTATTTATAAGGGTATTCTTTATTATTTCCCAATTTTTTTCTCATTATCTTCATAGGCATACACTTTTATTTTCCTAAGCTCGTCATTAATTTTCTCTTTAGTTCTCTCTCTGATTGCTGGATTTTTTAGCTGGGATACCTGTATTTCTTCCTTGTTATTTTTATTTAGTAGTTTTTTTATTTTGACATGGAATCTAGCTACCACAGCGTTGATATGTCGGCGCCTGGATATGTTTTGGTTGACTTGATTGAATTGCGGTATCGCTTGTTGATCAGGAGGAAATCTATTTGGTTTCTGACTACATTACTTGGATTATCCGCTGGTGATTTCCACGTGTACAATTTGCTGGGTGGCAGTTTAAAATAGGTATTCGTAATTATGAAGTCCAGTATGGTCCAGGCCTTCTTTTCTATGCATATGTGCAGCGCAGGGAGGTCAAGTAGGGTTTCCAGGTTTAGGATAAAAACGAGCCTAGTACTGTAACAGATAACATCATCCCGAAGGTTAAAGGTATGGATAACAGATACGATAATTCTACGACGAACGTTATAGATACTTCAATGGTTGCGGATAAACGCGAGCTTATTGTTACAGATACTACGGAAACAGAATTCACTCATACCTTGAAGATTGAGGTTACCGCAACTAATCGATACTCTATCACGAGGGTTTAGTAATATCTGGCACCGCAGTAAGTTCGTTCCTATACTCAATCGTCGGGGCAGAAGCATCGATTACGGCGGCAGTGACCTCGACTTCATTCGCAGCCTCCAAAGCATATGTTAAAGCAACTGTGTCATCTTTATCCCCGACCTTGAAGATAAAGCCTTAACTACCTGTTGTAGTAATACCTGCATTAGTAGGCTTGACTCTATTAATCTCATCCTTTGGTATGTTAGGGTCGGTAGTCACTTGCGATTTTTTAGGACAGAAAATCTCCATTTGTGGATTTCTTCTTGTATCTCCATGGATATCCTTGGATCTTCAGAGATATCCTAAGATCTCCAGGTATATCCATGGATATTTTTTGGATCTCCATGGATCTCCTCCGGACCTCCATATACATTAATAACTTTCCAATTTTATATGTAATTAGATCGTTGGAAAAAAACACGTTTTTGCTGCCAGAAAGTGGTAGTTTGATATTAATAATAATTTGTATCCATATTTATAAAATGGATAAATTACAAGCTTTTTAGAGGTAGTAAGTAGACTATTACGAACGGTATGTAATACTTATAATAGTAGATTATATACCATGGCAGAAAATAGATTATCACGGTAGAAGGACTGTATCGTTAACTAACTCAGTTTTATTTTACCCCCGTATTTTGCTCACAACTTATTATGGTGTTTTAGAGAAGAAACAATATCAACATGAAATTTAATATTTAAAGAAAAAAATTTAAAAACAATATATGGCATCAACTTAGTTTTATTATAATTAAAAAAATGAGCAAGTCTGCTAGGACTGGAGACACTGATGTAATCATAAACATATCCTATATCGACATCGGTTGTGTAATTTAATGTATTGCTTCAATAGCGTTTAACTGGATAATTTTTAAAGCCCTTGATCTTTTGTATGCTTCACAAATATTTGAGCAGCCCTCGTAAAGAGTATATTTCGTCTTTGTGACGCCTAAATGTAGGCAACCACTTTTTTTGAATTGGTTGCCTATATTCTTCCGTTAATTCTATGCCATCTTCGCTTAACAATACTAATTTTCGAAGGTTCCGTTTTTCCAAATTCTCTTGTAGTTCTAGTATTCTTGGTTTATCCTCTTCAAAAGTTCCATGTTGACTAAATTCTCTTAGTACTGTTTATATGGAGGCTAGGGCTCCATTTAAATTAGAAATCAAAGGTTCATAGTATATATCCAAGCACAAAACTTCTTCATTGATTTGGCATATTTATTGCCTTTGCTTGATTCATTTTTAATCTTGGATGCGGTTAGATTTAATAAACTTTAAAATCTTTCTTGCTGTTTGTGCGCTCTCGCCAATATTGGTTAATTTATCACAATTTTTAAAAAGCAATTTCTTAAGCTCTACGTTTTCCTCTATGACTTTTTCAGCTTGATTTATGTATTTGAAAAAAGAAGTAATGTATGGTTGATCTTGGGGAATCTTTAACAGTCTCCTTTTTGCTCTTTCACTTTCTGCTTAATCTTTTTTTATTTGAGGTTGATTTTGAGTTTTTCCTTCTATTTTGCTCTTTCGTAATAAAATATTTTGATGAATCACAACGATTCCTTGACTTTCTGACTTATTCGAATATTCGCTAATATCTTTGACCGGTAAGTCGAAAGTTTCATCAGTATCTATGAGTTCAGGTTGCTCTTGAATATCTTTGACCGGTAAGTCGAACGTTTGATCAGTATCTATCAGTTCAGGTTGCTCTTGAATTTCTGGCAGCATAGGAATATTCTGTCTTGTATTATCATCCATTATTTTTTTAAAATAGCTTGCTATTGTTTTAAGCTTTTTTCGTTTTGGTTCTGCAGTTGTACTCGCTTTCAATGCCCTTATCGTTGAAATGAGTTCAGATAGGCTTATAAAAATTCCAAGCATAATTAGCTTTTTATTTCTCAAAATAAAACTTTATTGGTATCGAACATATGAAGCATTTAAGTTTCTTCATTGTGCCCAATCTTCACAGTTACTTCTGTATTTGCTAAATTAGTTAGAATATTACTTTTGGATTTATTCGATATATTTTCTACTATGGCTTTAACTGCTTTTACTAGTTCCCTTTTCAGACGTTTTTTTCTCTTCTTTTCAGTCAACTTTTACCTTCTTTTCTTCTTTGCTTGATTTTTGAGAAATCGTAGGAAATGATTCTGATCCTTCTCCTTGAAGTTCTATTTGGCTTGATTTTTGAGAAATTATACAATATGATTCTGATCCTTCTACTTGAAGTTCTATTTTCGAACAAGTACATACAACTCATACAAGTTCATTCTTGAGCAAACCACTAGCAGACCTGTTTTTATACAATACAGTCCGAAACAGAAGTGCACGTGTTGCCGTTACAGTTAAAATGATATGCGCACCTCGGTGCGCCCGAAATTTTGCTTTTCCTATTCTACACGATTTCAGTCGAAGTTCTTGGGTCTCCACGTATCTCCACCGGATCTCTACGTACCTCCACCAGATCTCCACGTATCTCTATCGGATCTCCACCGGACATCCATGAATCACCACGGATCTCCATGGGTGTTAACAGATCTCCACATATTGCCACGGATCTCCATGAGATCTCCATACTGTAGGACAGAAGATTTCTACAGTGACTACCCTCTCGGTTAGGGCAGCAAGATGACCTTTGCCAATTTCTACCAATCCTGTCCGAGAGGAATATGGATGAAGACAAGCATATTGCCTAAACTTCATGATGACCCTTCTCCCGTAACACATATTTGGACTCAAAAATATGAGGGTAAGGATAGGCTTAACGATACTTCCACCTCGAGGGTTGACGGTAAAGAATTCGAGTGATAGTTCTAGGACGGATGTTACAGATTTTTCTATAGTTGCGGAGAAATGGTAGTGTATTGCTACAGGTAACTTTTAGCACGAAGATTGAGAATAGAGACTGACCAGCTACTTTTATCCATACTCTATCTCATGGTTTTGCTGATATTTGATACGGAAGTAGATTCGTTCATTGGGACAGAAACGTCAGTTACGGTAGTAGCCTCAACATCTCCAACAGCGCTCATGTATCCTCTTTATCCTCAACCTAGAAGATAAATCCTTAACTCCCTGTTGTAGTAGCGCCTGTAGCAGTAGGCTTGACTATATTGATCACAACCCTTGTGTTATGGCATTAGGCTGACCCTTACCGCCCTTCCAAGTTCGCCATACTATTACGTTTAACCTTATAATAGCATTTTCCCTGCCGAAAGTGTCTTATACTATATGGGCTTCTTCGCAAAAGCAATCCGCCTTTAATTTTGATGAATTCATTTTAACAAAAAGTTTAGCACTCGCATACCAATTCAACCCGGAAGCCCGACCTTCCTAGCAAAGACACACAGCTTTCTTGACTGGGTCTTATGCCATCCTGGGTTAGCACACAGCTTCCGAAATGCATCTCTCTTATCCTAGCCAACGCTCGGCAGTCAATAGGCAAGAAAGTTGTGGACGATCCCTCGTCCTCCAAACTACATCTTCTACGATCCTCGACTTATGTTGCGGGCTCTTCACAGTGCCATAAAGAGCCATATTACAAACCTGATGTGTCCTCTCTTCAGGTGCAATGCATACCTTTCATACCTACAAGGAACTAGGTCATCCAAAACTAGCCCAGCCTGCATCATTCCTGAAGTAGGTTCTTGGTGCGCACATTCATTACATGGCACAACTATTGATGAACCCTCTCGTGCCAGACGATCAGCTTCCTCGCTCACCGGAACATTTGGGTGTTATGAAATTCAAACAAGACTGCCTGTATTATGCCTGGCCAGACATCACTGCTGTCCGATCAGATGTAGATATGCTTCCCTCTAAAGGCCCTTCACAGGTTCTCATACCCCTATTTGAGGATGGTATCGATTAAGTAAATTATAGCAGCCTTTTTAGTATAGCTTCCATATGAACTGGCGGATGCTGAGCAAATTTAGTGATGGACGATAATCGAGACGACAATAATTCTTAAATAGGTTTTTGAGTCAGCCTTACAGTTTGCACTTTTTTAAAAGGATTAAAGGAACCAATTGCTGTTATGCTCGAACTAGGTATGGAAGCTCCTTCTCACGTCAAGATCCATGAAGTAGTGAGGGCAACTCACATTGGATTGTTTTGGTATCTCCAGTTGATTTTGAGCTTCCAAAGACATATCGCTGCCTATTTCATACTCGACCCTTTTCGTGCTCGTCGGCGGCCAGTTTCCATAGCAGTAGTACCTTTTAGTTGTTCATAATTCTTCCAATATAGCTCTGCCGGAATATGATTAGTGCGTCACTGGTCTACTCCAGATCGCTTTACCATGCTTGACAAATATACCTCTTTTAAAAGCTGTTTCGCCATAAATATTTTAATAAAACGTCTCGTTTTCTTTTAAAAAAAAAGTTTCTCCATCCAAATAGGCATATAAACTTTTTTAATAAAACCTTCCGCTTGGCTTTTGTTTTATGCGTCCGTAACGGGCATTATTATGCCAATCGATCAACTTTTTTTTAACTCCCGATACGTATTTATATGGAAATGCGAAATGGAGTCCCAGGGCCCAGGGGCTTTGTTGACTGACGATTTTTCGACTGTATTTTCCCAAAAATAGTCGGGGTAATACTGGAAGGCATATTTTAGGCTTTTGTTTGTCTCTCTGTTCGACATTGTTGCTTCGATTTTAATATCACTTTGGGTCATTCTCAATATAGGAGAGTTTAGTGGTAAAATACTGACATAGTAAGAGGAGGGAGTGTAAATATCTGGAAATTTGACTGTCAAAATGGACTAAAATAGGTGTAAACCTCTGTGTAAACCAAGCAAACATTCTTTTTTTTCATCTCCTTTATACGGATTAAATATATTACATTTAGGCATTGACTCTAACAATACCTCTCCTAAATATCCCGACAGTAAATAATGATGGTAATAAATGAATGGTTTTTGCGAATTAATTGGAACATCCGCGCCATTTCGTCATATCGACTTTGCGTACGATGAAATTAAATATTTTTGAACTGGATCTTGATGAATGAGTCACACTGGGTTTATCAATGGGACAAATCTATCAACCATCAAAAACTGGATCATGTTTGGTCAAGAAAGTATCTAAGTTTTTTAGTGTATCTCGCTTACAAATAAATCATACTTTTAGACATTTTAAAAATCTGATGTCAACCTCTACTTGATAACTGGCATAAATATAATGAATAAGCTACAACAGCACATTTATTTGTGTGGTCTCAGCATTACGCAATTTGACTTGAATTAGACAAGTTCGAGCGCGTCGTCGTCAACAGAATTTATCAATTCGCCAGTTGTGGCGCCGATGATTCACGTATTAATCTTTATAGCACTGCTAAAACAAACGTGCAAACAAATACATACGATAATTTTTATTTATCAAACGACATACAATTTTCCCATGGCTGCGTTTTTGAATGAGGTCACCAAATAAAATTCGTTCATTCGTCGTATTAGCATTATTTATTAACCGTGTCAAATCGGACGTTACATAAAATGATATAATAATTCCCTACATATTTGGTTGAAAATTTTAAATGTATATTGGGCGTGTTTTATTCATTTTTGTTGTTCAGCTTTTTGGATTTGATGCAAATTGTTCATTTATTGTATGTGGGTTTGTATGTATGTAAACCTGAATGAGCAATTGTAATATCGAATAAATTATTATTAAGTATCCTTCTACCCATCGCTACGAACTTAAAGCACTAAAAAACATTAGGAACCCCATACTACCAACCGCCATAGGAAAAACCTACATATCTGCTACTCAACATACATCCAATATTCACATAAATCTTAGAGAATTCAAAACTACCTTACTTATTTAATATAAAAAATATTTTAATCCAAACAAACAAAACTATTTTTAATACAAAACAAAATAAAAGCTTTTCAGTTCTTATTTCCTATAAATTTAATCAAAATTTGAATCTGCAGACAATATTAAGAAACACCATCGTTTTTCACAAACCCAATGCCAATGGATCAAAAAGAGGACTACTTAATATAGCAGGCAAAGTCGATAAATGGCTCTTTGGCGCTCTAGACTCAGACGATGATACACGTTATAACAATTATTTCGAGATGCTAACAATTGCTTGAGGCAAATGTCAACGAGGACTCTACAAAATCTCTGAGCCGAGTATTGTTACCCTAACTATGTGCCCTGTTGAGATAGGTAATAGAACATACGAAAGTGAAAGAAAAACACAACTTCAATATGTGTTAGAACCGCCAAAGTTTTCGAATGTCCAAAGTGGCAAGAATATTTCCAAGCTAATCCTCTATTGTCAAGAATCCAGTTGCACCCTCTGGAATCTGGAAACTCCTGAACCAAAAGTTCGACGAACCTTTGGATCGCTCCTTCGTATGTAGAATCCTGCTATATATTGGATGGAAGAAATGGAACAAGCCTGTTTCATCCCAAGTAAATCACCACCACAACCGACACCGACGACCCTTTAAAAGAGAGTCGAAAAAACGATCAGCCACTGCAACTCTGTGCAGTGAGCTGTGTGATACAACCAAGCCGATAACCCAATGACCCGACATTCCTGCCGATCAGGACACATAATCACATTTTACATTTCACTTACCATTTAATTCTCGAAAGATAAAGATCGCAGTTAATTGAAAGTCAAAAACTTATGTAGAATTATTTTGAATAAAATATTTTTTTTATAAAGTTGATCTTTAATGGTAATTCCGAGGGTAATTCCATTCCTGGCGCAGTCGGTAGGATACGAACCCACGCTCCCTAGAGGGCTTACTATTGAATATCAACTTTTTAAAAAAGTAATTTTATTCAAAATAATTATACACAAAAGTGTTTGACTATCAGTTATCTGCGATCTTTATCTTTCGAGACTTAACTGATAAGTGAATGTGTCCTAACAATATAAAATGCCGATTTTACTAAATTTTAAACATATGTATACAATTAATAATAATAATAATATTTGATCGGCAGGAATGTTGAGTCATTGGGTTATCCATCTAGTTGCAACACACCTAACTCCTTTTCAAATTGTCAGAGGAAAATTAGATTATAGAAACCCTATAGAGTTTTCAAATGATCAAACCCTTTCTCAATACATGCAAGAACATGCAGAATATATTAAAATAATTAGCCAAGAACTTCACGAAAGATTAACCTCATAACGACAATCTGCTTTAGATAAAATAAATAAAAACCGAAATTTAGTAAACATCGATCCTAACAAGCCACTCTTTGCAAAAATCTTCCCACAGAAGACACCAACATTTTTTGACAAACCCAATCGATCAAAAAGAGGACTACTTAATATAGTCGGCAAAGTCGATAAATGGCTCTTTGGCACTCTAGACTCAAACGATGAAACCCGTTATATTAATTATTTCGAGATGCTCACAAAAAAATCAAGAAATCTTAAATAAACATTTTTATAAAGAATAATCAATTCTATCCGCTGCTGAATATGGTAAAAATTTTGAAAAAAATACTAATCAAATATGTATAGTAGAAAAAATTAATTTACTTGAAAAAAAAAAACAGTTAGATATATCTAATGCCTTGTATATGTCTTTAATTTTGGACAATATAATGTTGCAATTAAATACCTTAAATTTTGTAATAAATAACAATCTCATATAGTAAAATGCACAGTTCCATACTCATTCCTTATCAACTTTTAATATTAATAGAACATATAAAAACAAACCGAATAAACTTTTATAACTATTTATATATCCAAGTTATTAAAAACCACTCAATTTAATTTTCAATACACACACCAGTTGTTTTTTCCAATCACTATGTTCTTTACAAACTCTACCAATACCTGTTGCAAACAAAACCATTCTCCTGTCTAATCCGTACGTCTTATTCACAAAAGAAGATTATTGGACCACGGAAGAAGAATGTCCACAACTAGAAGACCTTTTTATCTGCATGCAAACCGCCCTATTGAAAGACGAACGTTGCCTCTTCCAGCTGCTAAAAACGTCAAATAACATTTGTCCGTTAATCAATGTTAACTACCGAAAAAGTACCATTCAATGCCTGAATGGTAACGAAATTTTGGTCATTCCTCTGAACGAGACAATTGCCTAAGACAAATGTCAGCGAGGACTCTACAAAACCTCTGAGCGGAGTATTGTTACCCTAACTATGTGCCCGATTGAGATACGTAATAAAACGTACGTAACAATATGTATTAGAACTGCCAAAGTTTTCGAATGTCCAAAGTAGTAACAATATTTCCAAGCTAATCCTCTATTGTCAAGAATCCAGTTGCTCCCTCTGGAAACTCTCGAGCCGAAAATTCGACGAACCTTTGGATCGCTCCCTTATGTGGAACCCTGCTATATATTGGATGGAAGAAATTTTAATATAAATCTTACAGAATTCGAAACTCCCTTATTTTATATAAAACATATTTTAACCCAAAGAAACAAAACTATTTTCAATACAAAACAAAATAAAAACTTTTCAATTCTTATTTTAATCAAACTTATGAATATCTGCCGAATATTTTAAGAAACACCAACATTTTTCACAAACCTAATCGATCAAAAAGAGGACTACTTAATATAGTAGGCAAAGTCGACAAATGGCTCTTTGGCACTTTAGACTTAGACGATGAAACCCGTTATAAGAATTATTTCGAGATGCTAACAAAAAATCAAGAAAACTTAAATATTTTATAAAGAACAATCAATTCTATCCACTGCTACACAGGAATATACTAAACATTTTGAAAAAATCTAGAAAAAATTTAAACCATTAATATGCATTAATTCCTTAACGCGCCACAATAGTCTCGTCTTTTAGTGTACTTTAGTTAGTATTAACAAGTCACAATACTACTAGAGTATCGATATCGAAATGAAAATAAAAATATGTAAGCATAAATGCATCGATACATGTACTGAAAATACCAAGAAGTACCGCCAAAAAAGTATGAAGAATGAATTCTGTCACTGTCGCAGTCGGTAGGATACGAACCTACGCTCACAAGGGAGCTTACTATTAAAGTTCAACTTTTTAAAAAAGTAATTTAATTCAAAATGATTCCACCCTAGAGTTTTTGACTATCAATTAACTACGATCCTAATCTTTCGAGAATTAAATGATAAGTGAAATGTAATTATGTGTCCTAATAATATAGAATGCCGATGTTACTAAATTATAAATATATGCTCGTATATATGTATACAACTAAGAAAAATAATAATTGATCGGCAGGAATGTTGAGTCATTGGGTTATCGGCCTGGTTGCATCACATAGCTAACTCCTTTTCAAATTGTCAGAGCAAAATTAGGTTATAGAAACCCTTTAGTTTTCAAATGATCAAACCCTTTCTCAATACATGCAAGAACATGCAGAATATATTAAAATAATTAGCCAAGAACTTCACGAAATATTAATCTCACAACGACAATCTTCTTTAGATAAAACAAATAAAAATCGAAATTTAGTAAACATCCATCCTAACAAGCCACTCTTTGCAAAAATCTTCCCACAGAAGACACCAAAATTTTTGACAAACCCAATCGATCGAAAAGAGGACTACGTAATATAGCAGGCAAAGTCGATAAATGGCTCTTTGGCACTCTAGACTTAAAGGATGAAACCCGTTATAATAATTATTTCGAGATGCTAACAAAAAAATCAAGAAATCTTAAATAAACATTTTTATAAAGAATAATCAATTCTATCCACTGCTACATACGAAGATAGTAACAATTTAAAAAAAAATACTAATCAAATATGTATTGTAGAAAAAATTAATTTACTTGAAAGGAACCAGTTAGATATATCTAATGCCTTGTATATGTCTTTAATTTTGGACAATATAATGTTGCAATTAAATACCTTACATTTTGAAATAAATAACATAAAAAATGCAATCTCATATAATAAAATGCATAGCTCCATACTCATTCCTTATCAACTTTTAACATTAATAGAAAATATAAAAACAAACGGAATAAACTTTTATAACTATTTATCCATCCAAGTTATTATTAAAAACCACTCAATTTAATTTTCAGTACACACACCAGTTGTTTTTCCCAACCACTATAACCTTTACAAACTCTATCAATACCTGTTGCAAACAAAACCATTCTCCTATCTAATCCGTACATCCTATTCACAAAAGAAGATTATTGGACCACGAAGAAGAATGTCCACAACTAGAAGACCTTTTTATCTGCATGCAAACCGCCCTATTGAAAGACGAACGTTGCCTCTTCCAGCTGCTAAAAACGTCAAATAACATTTGTCCGTTAATCAATGTTAACTACCGAAAAAGTACCATTCAATGCCTGAATGGTAACGAAATTTGGTCATTCCTGTGAACGAGACAATTGCCTAAGACAAATGTCAGCGAGGACTCTACAAAACCTCTGAGCGGAGTATTGCTACCCTAACTATGTGCCCTATTGAGATAGGTAATAAAATGTACGAAAGTGAAAGAAAAACAGAACTTCAATATGTGTTAGAACTGCCAAAGTTTTCGAATGTCCAAAGTAGTAACAATATTTCCAAGCAAATCCTCTATTGTCACGGATCCAGTTGCACCCTCTGGAAACTCCCATACCGAAAATTCGACGAACCTTTGGATCGCTGCTTTGTATGTGGAATTCTGCTATATATTGAATGGATATATTTTAACCCAAACAAACAAAACTATTTTCAATACAAAACAAAATAAAAACTTTTCAATTCTTATTTGCTACAAATTTAATCAAACATGAATATCTGCCGAACATTTTAAGAGCCACCAACATTTTTCACAAACCCAATCGATCAAAAAGAGGACTACTTAATGTAGTAGGCAAAGTCGACAAA
>MU191305.1:0-20738 GCA_016904865.1 Pissodes strobi | reverse complement strand
ATCGATCAAAAAGAGGACTACTTAATGTAGTAGGCAAAGTCGACAAATGGCTCCTTGGCACTTTAGACTCAAACGATGAAACCCGTTATAATAATTATTTCGACATGCGAACAAAAAATCAAGATATCTTAATTAAATGTTTTATAAAGAACAATCAATTCTACCCAGTGCTATATATTGGATGGAAGAAATTTTAACATGAATCTTACAGAATTCGAAAGTTATGAATAACTGCCGGAAATTTTAAGAAACACGAACATTTTTCACAAACCCGATCGATCAAAAAGAGGACTACTTAATGTAGTAGGCAAAGTCGACAAATGGCTCTTTGGCACTTTAGACTCAGACGATGAAATCCGTTATAATAATTATTTCGAGATAAGATATCTTAAATAAAATTTTTTATAAAGAACAATCAATTCTATCCATTGCTACACAGGAATATACTAAACACTTTGAAAAAAATCTAAAAAAATGTAAACCATTAATATGCATTAATTCCTTAACGCGGCACAAAGTCTCATCTTTTACTGTGCTTTAGTTAGTATTAACCTCTGTATTAATTAGGGAAGTCACAATACTACGAGAGTATCGATATCGAAACGAAAATAAAGATATGTAAGCATAAATGCATCGATACATGTACTCGATCCTATATGAAAATACCAAGAAGTATCGCTAAAAAAGTATGAAGAATGAATTCCATCACTGTCGCAGTAGGTAGGATACGAACCTACGCTCCCAAGGGAGCTTACTATTAAAGTTCAACTTTTTAAAAAAGTAATTTTATTCAAAATAATTCTACCCTACAGTTTTTGACTATCAATTAACTACGATCCTTATCTTTCGAGAATTAAATGATAAGTGAAATGTAATTATGTGTCCTAATAATATAGAATGCCGATGTTACTAAATTATAAATATATGTATGCAACTAATAAAAATAATAATAATTGATCGGCAGGAATGTTGGGTCATTGGGTTATCGCCCTGGTTGCATCACTTAGCTAACTCCTTTTCAAATTTTCAGAGCAAAATTAGATTATGGAAACCCTTTAGTTTTCAAATGATCAAACCCTTTCTCAATACATGTAAGAACATGCAGAATATATTAAAATAAGAACTTCACGAAGCCAAGAACTTCACGAAATATTAATCTCACAACGACAATCTTCTTTAGATAAAATAAATAAAAACCGAAATTTAGTAAACATCCATCCTAACAAGCCACTCTTTGCAAAAACCTTCCCAATCAATCAAAAAGAGGACTACTTAATATAGTAGGCAAAGCCGATAAATGGCTCTTTGACACTCTAGACTCAGACGATGATACTCGTTATAATAATTATTTCGAGATGCTAACAAAAAAGTCATGAAAGCTTAAATAAACATTTTTATAAAGATCAATCAATTCTATCTACTGATACACAGGAATATACTAAAAATTTTGAAAAAAATATTAATCAATTATGTGTAGTAGAAAAAAATAATTTACTTGAAAAGAACCAGTTAGATCTATCTAATGCTCGATCTAATGCCTTGTATATATCATATATCTTTAATTTTGGACAATATAATGTTGCAATTAATTGCCTTAAATTCTGTAATAAATAATGTCGAAAATGTAATCTCATTGGCTCATATAAATGAAATGCACAGCTCCATAGGCTTTCCTAACCAACTTTTAACATTAATAGAAAATATAAAAACAATGTACGGTCCAAACCGAATGCCTGAGAACGAGATGGTCACGAAGTTACCGATACTGAATTGTGCGCTCTACTCGGAATATTTCTTATGTCTCGAATTTTAAATTATTCTCACCTGAATTATCTAGACCTGCATCAAATGTCAATTATGAGTTCCGCACTAGAGAAGAGCGAATCCAGAGAGACCAAATAGCACCTATTCATTGGTTGTTTGATAAGCCATTATTTGATCTCCAAACCGAACTAATGTGGCATTAAATTATTTTCAATGGAAGATGCTCATAATTTCTATAATTTGAATATGGAAGTATATCTAGGAAAACAACTCGAAAGTTCAGATATTAGCAATTCCTTAGAAGATGGTATGCAGGTTTATATCTCCAATATCAAAATCAAACCGAAATGTAACTGTAGACAACTGGTATATCAGCATTCTTTTAGCCAAATGGTTATTAGCAGATCATAGATTAACTTTAGAAGATACTCTGAAAAAACCTCAAAGTTTTCAACCTCAGAGAGAAAGGCAAGTTTATTCTACTCCTTTTGAGCATGCAAAAGACTGCACATTGATGTCTTGTGTGTCGTCAAAGAATAACTCAGTGATGCTGATGTCAAGATTGCATAATGACTCAGAAAGTGATCCAGGCACTGGTGATAAACTAAAGCCAAGCATTTTAACATTTCATAATTTGACCAAAGGAGGAGTCCATGAGAACGATATATTAAGCGCCACATATAACATTGGAAGAAGGACCAGAAGATGATCTGGTGTTATTTTCGGTTACGTTATAAATATGGCAGGTAATTTAAGGCTAATATGTGTGTCCAACACTGGAAAAACAATTGAAAGAAGTAGATTTTTGAAGTAACTAGCGTACGATTTGGTAAAACCGCTCAAAGTGGAAAGGATGAGCGATATGCAAATTCCAAGAGACATATGAAAAAATCTTAGGGCGGAACTAGAACATCCGCAATCAGTAGAACAACAATAAATTGGCAACAGAAAAAGGTGTAACTAATAAATCTCGAGCATATTCCGAAAATTTCATCAATTTTGCTCAACTGATTTTAGCCAAATTCGATAAGTAGATTTTTCAAAATAGTGATAGGCATCCACCGATTCAAGTAAAGCATTTTCAGCATTTATACGTTAATTTTTTTACGAGTTTTTTTATATAGATATTTTTGATATATTAATGCTCACGAGTCTTCCTTCCAAATGCTGCTGAATTTAATCATATACCCGACGAAAAGTACTGCTCGATTAACATTTAGAGTCATTACCTTGGTCATTACATTCGATTAGTTTATGACTTATTGATAGCTGCTAGTTGCCATGTTAAACAATAAAATTTCGGAATTAATTTGTGACGAATTGGTCATGGACAGGTGACATATAACAAAGAGATGGAGGCGTTACCTTCAGTGGGGTACAACCTTGATGCGTGCGATATTTTAGACAAACAGTGACGGTATTTGTACTTGCCGGTTCATTCATTCTGAAGTACCGTGGGCGGTAGAAAGTTGTTTATTTACTTATTTAAAAAAAGAGAGATGCAAATTCAAATATTTATCATCTTGTACAGAGTCATATGATCATATTTTATATAGGTAAAGCTAGGAAAGTTATCTTTATCAGACGATTGATACGCCATAGGAATTGTCGAAAACAATAAGGTAATGATAATTTTTAAATTTCGATCTAATCAGATCGATGCACGCCTTATCTGGCGCCTTCGATGCCAAATTTTCGACCAAATGCGTATCACTAAGCTTATTATGTAAGCTTTAGAATGGATGATGACTAAATAAGACAGGTTTTAGAGAAATTCATGCTGATTTCAGAGGTGTCGGCCCATTTAACATTCAAAAAAGTTTAAAATATTGCTTGTATTAAGATTGTATTTTTTTCTCCAAAAATAAATGTGGATCTCAATCTATGAAAAAACCAGCTATTTTATCTGTTTAACAAATAGCTGGTTATTCTTCATAGATTGAGATCCACGTTTATTTTTGAAAAAAGAAACATTCTTAATACAAATAATATTAGTCTTTTTTGAACCTCTAGACCTGATAAATAAATGAGATTACTCATTCATTTGTCAAGTCTAGAGGTTTAAGGAAGTCTAATATTACTTGTATTAAGAATGTATTTTTTCCCCACAAATAAATTTGGATCTCAACCTATGAAAAATAACCAGCTATTTTCGGTTTGAGTTTTTTTTTTATGGCAGTGGCACACACACTAAAAGGACATCCTATGGCGCTCGACGAGCGGTGTGTGTGCGAAGATGTTGATTGACACGGTTCTTGAATATTTGTAGGTCGTAATTAGTGGGAAACAGATGTCCTGGAAGTGAGTTCCACAGTGATGCAGTGCGCCAGACAAAGGAGTTCTGGTAAAGCGATGTTCTAGGTGTTTCTAGTTGTACGACGATCTGGTGCGCTCCTGCCGTCTGTCGGGACTGTCTGACAGGAGTTGCCAGGGGCGGGATTATGCGGGCCAAATCCTGGGAACATCTGCCGTGAAAGTATCTGTAAAACAGAGACATCTCGGCCACATGTCTGATATGTTTCAGACTATCCAGATTCCGGGTCAACTCCGGATCGCCGACGAGACGCACAGCCCTCTTCTGAATGGAATCCAGCAGCTTTAGGGTATGTGATATGTGAGCAATATTCTAAGCACGGTCTTATTTGCGCTTTGTACAGCAAGAGCAACTGCTGCGGTGTATAGAGTTTTTTGTTGCGAAATAGCGCACCAAGCTTCTGGGAGGCTGATTTTGCGATGTTAGCAACATGGTCATGCCATGACATATTGCTGTTGACCGAGACACCCAGCAGCCCGATTGACGAGGATGAAGGAATGGTCGATCCTGCCATAATGATGTCAGGGCCCGCTGTATTCGCCCTCTTAGTAAACGTTGCTGCTTGGGTCTCTGCTGCATTGAACTGGACCAAATTTCGGTCGCCCCAAGTTTGAACTTTCTCCAGGTCTTGATTAATTGCTGTAATCTGCTCCTGTCTGCGGTGATGAGTCTCAGTTGCTGGTAAGGGTTTTTCTGATCTAAAGTGGGAGACAAGGGTACTGTCATCTGCAAAACTGTAAACAGGATTATTCGTTTCGATCAGCAGGTCGTTAATATAGATGAGGAACAGAGTTGGTGAAAGTATTGCGCCCTGAGGCACGCCCGCGTTGATGGTGAATGTGTCCGAGATGTGTCCATCGACTGCAACGTGTAGGGATTGGTTCTTAAGGAAACTGGCCAGCCAGCTGCAGAGAGAGGCGGGCAGTCCCAAGGACGGCAGTTTGTTGAGCAGTCAGTCATGCCAAACTCTGTCGAATGCCTTTGAAATATCCAACGCAATCGCTCGAGACTCTCCGTAGTTTTCAATTGCCCTACTCCATATATGAGTGACATAGGCCAATATATCTCCTGTGGATCTCTCTTTGCGAAAGCCGTATTGATTATCGCTGATTATTCTGTTGCTCTCGAGGTACTTGAGTAGTTGCTGGTTGACTACACGTTCCATGACTTTGGAGATTATTGGAAGCAAGGCAATTGGGCGATAGTTTGAGGGCGTGGTTTTCTTGCCTTTTTTTGGAACAGGTTGCATTCGAGCGACCTTCCAAGAGGATGGGTAAATCCCTTTTCTGTAAGAAAGAGAAAAAAGCCTGGAAAAACGGGTGTTAGTTCGTTGGCGCAGTTCTTTAGCACGATGGCAGGTATTCCGTCCGGTCCCGATGCCTTTTGCGTAACTAGTTCTTTAAGGATTTTGCGAATATCACGGTGAGAAAACTTGACTTCTGCCATGGTAGTGTTGATGTTCGGTATAATGGGGAGAGTCCTGCCTTGGGGCACGTCTAAGGTAGAGTGCGATGAAAACATTTTGGCGAGCATGTTTGCTTTTTCCTTGGCTGTAGCCGCCGTGATGCCACGTTCGTCCGTCAAAGGTGAGAGAGACGTTTTTGTAAAGTTGTTACTTACTGCCTTTGCTACCGACCAGAAATTCCTGGAACCACTGGGGCATTGCAAAAGTTTATTCCTGATCCTTTGATTGTGTTTGTCCTTAGTTTCGTCGATCACACGCTTGCACTCGTTTCTCGCTTCGATAAAATAATTGCGATTTTCAGCGGTCTGATTTTGCTGCCAGTACTTATAGGCTTGCTGTTTCCTTCCTACAGCTCTTTCGCATCTTTTGTCGAACCAGCGCTTTCCTTTTGATGGTAACTTGATGGAATTTGGGATGTATGCTTCCCTTCCTGAGGAGATTGCTTGCATGATCTCTTCGCAGCAGTCTGACGGGTCGTCAGTGGCAAAGCAGACGTCGAGCCAAGGAAAATCTAGGTAGAACTGCCTTAGATCGTCCCAGTTTGCAGAATTGTAATGCCAGATTTTGCGAGGCAATGGTGGATCCTTCTGTATGGGTGGCAATTCACAAACCGTTGTAATAAGTTTGTGGTCGGAGGTACCTAATGGCGGACCAACTGTAACCTTGTACAGGTCAGGATTGGTGGTCAGAAAAAGATCCAGGAGGCCGGCGAATTCGCCCCTCTCTGAGATTCGAGTTGGTTCGTCTACAAGTTGAGTAAGCCCGCAGCTGATGGCAAATGCTTCAGCTTCTCTACCTTCGTTGTCGGTCTTGTTGTGATGTTTGAGCCAGTTGGTGTTGTGGGCATTGAAGTCTCCCAGAACGATTATTTCTGAACTGGGGTGATCGATCTGTATTGAGTCAAAAGTGGTAGCTAGTGTTGAGAAAAAGCTTTGGTAGGCTCTATCGCTCGGAGGGCGATAGAGACAACATATAAACTTGGTTAATCCCTTGGCGGTGAACTTGAGCCACATGACGTCAAGGTTGTTCTGTTCGAGTGTTTCCTCGCGGTGACATGAAAGGTCGCTTCGGACAAAAAGGCATATTCCGAACTTATATCTAAATCGGGTATGTAAGTCGTAACCAGGATAGAGGTAGTTCACTGTTGTTGTTGTTGTAGAACATACTTGTGTTTCTGTAAGGGCTAATATGTGTGGTCTATTTGCTTGTAGATGTTGGTGTACCGAATTTATGTTTGTATTTAGGCCTCTTATGTTGTAGAAATCTATTCTAAATTGGTTCGGTATCTTTGCTGTCTGTGAAATGCGGAATGAAGGGCTCCCAGGGCCACCCAGCGCCCGGAGATCCGAATGGCCGGGTAGTTTACTTCCGGAATATTTTGATCCTGGAAGCACCATCATGTCCATATATTCCTACTGTGGAATCCGGGACCACCAGCGCGGAAGCGGAACGTGATTTGGGAAAACCACTTAGCGCTTCCCAATTCTGGTGGGGTGGTCTTTCACCGGACGATGCGAGTAGGCTTATGCATCTACCACCTAGGGCCGCTTCCACTCGAAGCATCGGCCTCAGACTCATTCCTTTGGCGGTCCCTAGTCTGACAGGGGTAAAAATGGGGTTTGTTGGATCACTCCCCAGTGATCAGCTCCAGACTTTGTACTTTGGTGTTCTCCAGCCTGGAGGAGGACGATGGGATTTGATGGGCCACATCCCGTGGCAACTCGGAATGGTGGGGGCGTCACTCCCCGTAATCAAACTGCTCTCACCAGTTTGACGTTCCTGCCAGCCAATACAATGCAGCCCCTCTTGTCACAAACTGTCATTGATCGGCCTCAGACTTTGTACTTTGGTGTTCTCCAGCCTGGGGGAGGACGATGGGATTTGATGAGCCATATCCCATGGCAACTCGGAATGGCGGGGGCGTCACTCCCCGTAATCAAACTCCTCTGACCAGTTTGACGTTCCTGCCAGCCAATACAACAGTATTAAACTTTTTTAGTATCTTTGTTTGCAACATTTGTTTTCACTTTATTGATTTTCCTGTTCTGATGGACAAAAATGGCACGGAGGTCCCAGTTGTCCCATAAATTTGGGGTAAGTGGATCACCTCCATCTTTTTCCTATATAAATTTAAGATAAAACTATCTGAGTGATTTTGTGGAAGCATTTTCATTAGATAATTTAAAAAAAATTAGTTTAGTTTTTGACTTTTTCTAAGAAGGAAAATGTACCTAAAAAGAGAAGGCAAATACCATAGACAGTAACACAATTTCAAATGCAATGGAAAATATATTTTTTTTAATTTTCACAAAACATTCTTTCCTTAATTCTAAAAACTATAACCTAAATCAAAAAAGTGATTCATACAAAACAAAACTTTTCTTTACTCTAGAAAATTCTAGTTAAATCAGAAAGATCAGTTGAAAAGCTTATCATATCCTCTTATCGAGCAGAGCTGCTGGCAATTGGCTTTAAAAGTTTTCTTACTACATCATATCATGCAACATATTATGAATCTTCAGAAAT
This sequence comes from Pissodes strobi, assembly GCA_016904865.1. NCBI lineage: Eukaryota > Metazoa > Arthropoda > Insecta > Coleoptera > Curculionidae > Pissodes > Pissodes strobi. Next base: position 12,669 of record MU191305.1, on the reverse strand, counting down.
CTAAAAAAAAATCATAGTTTGCGAATGTCTTTTTAAAAATCTGATTTCAAAGCCTTATTGTCCTTACGTAAAATTCTGACAACATATAATCCAAATAACGAAAGAGTTTTTTCATATACTTTAGCAACTGCAAAGTCATCGTTGTGGAGATGACATTTTACTCTTCTATGGGCTCAGAGAGATCCATGCTATTGAGGTAACCCGTCTATTTAATATATTATTTCATTAGACCTTAAACATTAAGTTTTGGAACACCCTATATAAATGTAAAGAAGGAAAAAGAGAAAAAGAAGTCATAAATTGAAATCGGGTTGTGCGAGGTTTTTTCGAGTAGATCCGAAAGCGTATCGCTCGAGAACGGAGGAGAGATAGTCAAAAGCCGGCGCAGTGTACGGTTTATTTTGATGAAATGTTTTGGTTCTGTGCGTTAACATCTCATTACAGGTCAGTAAAATTTATAATATTGTTATTAACATAATTTGCACAAGTATTTCTTTTATTCTCATGGATAGTTCATATTAGATGGCATAACATGTGTATATATTTAACGAAATCGTTTTATGCTGTGAATAAGACTGCTTAAAATGAAAACAAAAATGTATTGTTTGCTGTCTTTTCGTGCTGGAATTTTAGTTTTAGTATGACTGTGACAGCAAGTACGAGCTTTTGTGAAACTACTAACATTTTCCTACCATGACGGGTGAATATCCTAGTTATAAATGAAATTATCATTCTAGAGATATTGGCCCAAATTGCAACTAAATAGCCGGGTAGCTTCCGTATTCCAGGACCTCAGTACCTGCTCGCGGCGTCTGTCTAACCAACACCACTCTTCGGTACGAATATCACATCCGCCTGACACGCGGGAGACTCGGGTTCGATTCCCGGCCGTAGAGCCATCTCTTCAGTTTTAAATGTACTATTACGAGTGTGGAACTACGAATTGTGGCGCGGGAGACAGTAATTTAATTAATCATTACACTAATAAAGGTTATAAAACATAATTCGATTTAGGAATTTAGATCGAGGGTTTCTCTGCCGTACTCTTTCTCCTTGTGAATTCCAGGCTGAGTTCGGCACGTTTGTATCTAATAATTTGACACGTTTTCTCTAATAAATCAGGTGTATTAGGGATCTGTGGTTTAATTTACATGACGCACCTTTCTCTCAAGTTTCCTTAATTTTGTTATAGTCGAACGCATTCTGAGTAAGTAAAATTGTGCAATATATAATAATAACACAGTTGGTTTTCTTTTTAATCTATTTTGATGGTTATTGGCCAAATAAAGACAAAGCACAACTTATCTCATTCAACTGTGTTGAACGGACCCGGGTATTTTATACTACACTATTTACACTCTCTCTGGTGGAAGAATTGCTCTCCTCGTCTTCACTTCAACTTTTAGATGAACTTTTTTCGCTTTTCTTTAAATCTGCTAATCGTTTCTCTTCCTCCCTTTCTAGTTTCTTTTGCTCCAATTCTATTCTTTTTCTGCTGCTCTTTTTTCTCTAGGTATTCTTTTGTTGTAATTATCTCACAGTTTGTGACAAGTCTCTTCCTTTTTTTCTCCACTGGCTGATTAGCATCCTTTTTAAACATTTCGAGAAGGAGATAGGAGATTCCCGACGTTTCTTTTTTCTGGAGACTCAATTGATTTCGAAGTGGAGGGCATGTTGAAGGTATATTATCTACTAGAGGGCATTTCTTCTATGTTTGTAATAGACTAAGAATTGGAAATCTCTTGCAATGGGCGAGCCATTTTTGAAGTAGATGCTTCTGGTGGGGACTGGGAAGGCAAAGTAGCTTGGAATCTTCGCAAATCATCGGGTTTAAAAGCAGTAAGGAGAATTCTATCTTTATTTGGACCATGTTTTTTTTCATCGTAAATTCCTGTAGCCCTAAAACCACTCACAACATTTGCTGTGGGCATCCCTCCTTTTACAACTAAAAGCAAATTCAGCTTTTCTAATCTTTTTCCTTGGTTTTTTTCGCTGCCACTTGCAAAGTTCTGTATCCCACGATGACTTTATATCTCGAAAAACTGCAACAACAAGAGGTTGAAAAAGTTTCAAATCACTACTTGATTTTCTTGGGCCAGACGAATTGATTTTGTTGAGATATGATATGAGTGACCTGACCATCGTAAATCAACAGCACTGGTCTCTGTGGCCCAATATTTGTTAAAAATACGTTTTTAGACCAATTAAAGAACAACTTGGTTTTCATCCAACTGCAGTGACTGGCACTAGCACAGTGGTTTGTGTCATATCTATCTCGCCTATCTAGCTTTCCATGGCATGTTCTTTAAATACGCATAGAAGCAGTAAAGTCTTTCCTGCTGTTGAACAACTTATTAGTACTGTGATATTGTCTCGACCAAAACCTGCAGTTTTTCTTCACCTTTTGCTCCAACTATTTTGGTCTTTGAAGGATTCTGGCAAAAAGGAGTTTCATCACAGTTATATATTTGTTCTGGCAGTCCTATTAGCTCCTTTATAATACCAGTAAGTCTCTCAAAAAAGTTATACACCACCCAAGGCGTGGCTTGATCACAAATGCACGTATTAATTGCTCCGTAGTTTCTTAAAAGTAAATTATGCCTCATACTAAAGTTGGTGAACCAATCTTGCCCTGGTTTGTCATTTTTAAACCTGGTTTGAAATTGATTTTGCACCATGAAGTGTTCAACAAGATCCAACAAATTAAGGAAGAGGAGTCAAGGAGAACTGAGATCACAAAAGGATAACCAGTGGACAGTGATGGCTAAGTGATTAACGGGATTACCAAAGAATGATCGGGGATGTTCAAGGATCTGTAGGGGATGTCCGATGATCTCTAGGGGATGTCCAGGGGATCACCGTGAATGTTTTTGGCTAAGAGAATATCTGGTGTACAATTTTTTTAGCGAATGATCCCTCATCCCAAATTAATCCAGTGAAATGCTGATATTAGTTTCAAAGAACTGGGTACACACTACATCCTCTAGCCAATATCTTAAAAGCAAACGATTACAAAATTAATTCAGGATTTAGATTTGCTCGTTATAAAAATGTAGGTTATTATTAACAATTAACGACAAAGTGTCAAGTTAAACGTTAAGCTTGCTACGTAAACTGATATACGCTAATTATAAGATCCAAACATCAGATTAAAATATCTCGATAATTTTTTTAAAACCAACCGACATCAGCTTTCCAAACAAACAAAAGTCGCTCCTATAGCATTAAAATAAATGAGATATTGAACGGTCGACTAAACAATTTAATACTTAATAGTGAAGATAAACTATGAGCGTGCAATAAGACGTTGAATAATATTTACATTAGGAGAGATCAAGACAAGTGTTGTGTAGACAAAAATACTCCTACTTTATATAATTTTCATGACGATATGATATTTTTCTAAGATTTGTTTATACAATGTATCCAATTTATTCAATAGTGAATATATCTTTTATTTTTATTATAAAAGAAGCCACTATTCGCGGAAGCGGCTCCCAATAATAAGAAATTAACATATATACAACTACGAGACTAATCGATCGTCTATGTCTCTATGAATCTTTGGTTTAAGTGCTGGCATAGTTATTTAATATTTTAAAAGTAACCCGAATATCCTAAAGTAAATAAAAGATAATTTATCTGCAGCATGTCGAGTACCTAGATATTTGTGAGAATCCATCGATAATCCTATTCTTTCGCCACACCTTCCTGTCTGAAAGTTCGTTGAAACACGCTTATCGTCTCTGATAACATAATATCTATATTTAGTTTATCTCACGATAAATAAACTAAACTCGAAGTCAGGGACGCAACACTAACATGTTCTTAAGTTATTTATTTTTCTCGGAATCGTACACATTGAGGCTGTTTGTCTTTAACAAGCAGCAGCAGCAGCGGGTATGTTTACGTCGTCAAAAGTATTTCAATTGGAGCCGAGCTTTTTTATACTATATCTTCAGCTTGTTATTGATTCAATATTTTTCCGCGATATCTAACAATAATTCATTAATTTGTTTATAAGTTCTACTTTCAAGGCCAGAATTACAGCTGCTCAATGTATCAACACGTTGAGTGCCACGGTGTTTTTAAGGTAAACGTTATTTCGGGCAAAAGTGCTTTGGTTCTTTCAATCCGCTCGTTTCAACAATCTGCACATCTCCGATCGGTTTTTCTCGTAAGTTTTCTTCATTTGAAATCACTCGATTTCTTTTAAAATAAGAATAACTTTGCAAGAAGTGGATAATTAGTTCTGGTAAGAATTTACTTCGCAATTTCTGTGATACTGTTTAATGTTTTTCGATAATAAAATAGGAGCATGCAATTATTTTCTTTGATCTGCTTAACTAACAAGTTATTAACCCTTTAAATACACTAAATCACTAATGAATAATGCACCATTTTGAAAGGGGTAAAAATATTTATAAACTCCGATATAAAGCCTAAACTAAATGTATTTAATAACAAAAGAAAGATGCTTCGAATAATGCTTCTAAATTAAATTTTACTTCATGTAATGTAAATATTACGTATTATTAAGTATTTCATAAATCAGGTATAAAAAACGAAAATTATTGACAGGTACGTGCTCGGGTGTATAATTGAAAACATTTTTACATATGTATCTTTAATAATCAAAAAGGGTTTGCTTTTAAAGCTTCTTTATATTAAAAGAAAAAGTATTCTTGACCTTTAAACATTTTTGCTGCTAAGAAAAATCTTAGCGATGAAGGGTATCTAGAAAATACGATTGTACTTATTTGAATCGTCAGAAATACTTAAGAGAAATACGAAAACAATTTTTTAAACGGCCCAAATAAAAAGTATGAAAATACAAACAAAATTGCCATACAAATTTCCTTGAACTGGGTCGCAAATTTATAATACCCCATTTTTTAATGGGAACCTCTTTTGATATTTCTTAACTACTTTTGGAAGGTAGGGTAGTTGGGTAACCAGAGAATCAAAAACGAAATAAAGTCGTTCAAAAATACGTAGTTAAGATATCGAAAGAGTCTCATCATAAAAATACCATTTTGCGAAGTAAATACTTACCACAATTTATAATCCACTCCTTACAAATTTATTCATCTTTATAAGGAAATCGAATGACATTTTTGAAAAAATACGAAACACGCTTTTTCTATCCAGCTCTGTAAACCAAACTAGTTTTGTGTGCAATATTCGACATTTTAGGACTCATATAATACAATAAATTCCTGCCCCCCTATTTTTTGGAGAGCTAGAACATCAATTTCAAATCTGACATAAAATTACTTGGGCCAAAATACAGATTCAGTTCGTTAGCAAGTAAAAGATGGGCAGGGGAAGGGAGGGTAATGAGAACCTAAATTTTTAAAAAATCATATGCATCTTTATAGGTGTATGGAAAAAAGCTGACCTATTGGCGTTCGACTTACTTATCCCGTTGAAACGAAAATAGGCGACGACTGAAAAGTAGGTAACCCAACACACACTAATCCGTTATTATCGGAACTCAATACACCCAAACAGTGCGCTTCCCACACCTGGCCATTTTAATACGCCTGTATCCTTTCTAATCACCGTATACGAGTTCAATGGAACTGTTAGATACACACGTAATATAAATAGGCGTATATAAATATTTTATTGCTATTAAGTATGTAGGTTATCAACGAACAATTTACTCAGTTAAAAATACGATCTATTCAGAAAATGTGCTTGGAAGGAAGAGTGCATGAACTATTTGCGTAACCTCGAATAAAACGAAATGATGACAATTTCTTACTGATTTCATTCATGGTTCAGTGCACTCTCTTTTTATGCATATTCCTGTTAATTTTCTGTATTTTCATTTGGTATAATCTGACGCTTTGCTTAAGGTGAGACTTTACAACTTCAAATTCAGAAAACTTCCGATCTTTTTGCTGAGCTGAGTAGGAATGATGTTTAACTTCCAGTCTTGATTTGATACAGTCCATCTCTTCCAGTTCACCTATAACAGATTTTAATACTTTTTTTTAGTAACTGGAACGATACGGCATCTTTGATTGACTCGGTAAGTTAGTTATACTTAGTGTCGCTGTCTTTCGTAATTTTTGAGAACTCAAAAATATATTTTCCATAAAAAAAAAACAAATATATTTGTGAGAATCCGTTTATGACCTCACCCACGTAAGAGAGAGAGGGCCCCTTATTTTTAAAGAAAAAATTATTTTACTAGAAGACAGAAACGCGTTTCCTGTTCCTTGATGGTTCTCAAACTCATCTTGAAAAGGCCATAGTTCATTGCAATTGCCTTCAGAAACAGAAAGTGGTCCACACGTGACTGGAGGACTCCTCCGTTTTCCAGAAAAATCGATGTAACGGGAGAATGTTCATGATCGCAATCAAGACTGCTTTTACGAAAATGCTGGAATTTGTTACTTTTTTTATTTAGTTCTGGAAATATCTTGTAAAAACTGAAAATGGTCCACACGTGATTGAGGGACCTCTCCCTTTTACAGGAATATCGATGTAACGGGAGGATGTCAATGATCTCGACCAATCCTGATTTTACTAAAAGACTGAATTGTTTTTTACTGTTGTTTGAAGATTCAGATGTGAGACTCAGCTTGAAAATCGTTTTAGGTTATGGGCATGTCTTGCAGAAACAGAAAATGGCCCCCACATGACTAAGAGACCCCTCCCTTTTCCATAAAAATCGATGTAACGGGAGGATATCAATGATCGCGATCAATCCTGATTTTGCTAAAAGACTGACATTTGTTACCCTGTTTTGATGATTCAGATCCGATACTCAGCTTGAAAACTGCCCTTCTTCATGAAAATATTTTGCAAAAACTGAAAATGGCCCACACGTGACTGAGAGACTTACTAAAAGATTGAATTTTTTACTGCTTTTTGATGCTTCCGGGGATGATTCAGATCTGAGACTCAGCTTGAAAATTGCCTTAGTTTATGGGAATGTTCTGCAGAATCTGAAAATGACCCCCACATGACTAAAAGACCCCTCATTTTCCATAAAATCGATATAACCGGAGGATATCCATGATAGCGATCAATTCTGATTTTACTAAAAGCATAAAATTTGTTACCGTTTTTGGATGATTCAAATCCCGATACTCAGCTTGAAAATTGCCTTACTTCATGAAATTGTTCTGAAAAAACTGAAAATGGTCCACACGTGACTGAGGGACCTCACCTTTTTCCAGAAAAATCGATGTAACGGGAAGATGTCAATGATTTTGACCAATCTTTATTTTACTAAAAGACTATGTCATTCATATATGGAGTAGAGCAATTGAGAACTACGGAGAGTCTCGAGCGATTGCGTTGGATATTTTAAAGGTATTCGACAGAGTTTGGCATGACGGACTGCTCAACAAACTGCCGTCCTTCGGACTGTCAGTCTCTCTCTCTGCAGCTGGCTTGCCAGTTTCCTAAAGAACCGATCTCTGCATGTTGCAGTTGATGGGCACATCTCAGATACATTCACCATCAACGCGGGCGTGCCACAGGGCGCAATACTTTCACCAACTCTGTTTTTCATCTATATTAATGACCTGCTGATCGAAACGAATAATCCTGTTTACAGTTTTGCAGATGACATTACCCTTGTCTCCCACTTTAGATCAGAAGAACCCTTACCAGCGACTGAGACTCATCACCGCAGACAGGAGCAGATTACAGCAATTAATCAAGACCTGGGGAAAGTTCAAACTTGGGGCGACCGAAATTTGGTCCAGTTCAATGCAGCAAAGACCCAAGCAGCAACGTTTACCAAGAGGGCCAATACAGCGGGACCTGACATCATTATGGCAGGATCGACCTTATATCCTGTCATGAATATGTTGCTAACATCGCAAAATCAGCCTCCTAGAAGCTTGGTGCGCTATTTCGCAACAAAAAACTCCATACACCGCAGCAGTTGCTCTTGCTGTACAAAGCGCAAATAAGACCGTGCTTAGAATATTGCTCACATATCTGGGGTGCCGCACCAAAGAACACCCTAAAGCTGCTGGATTCCATTCAGAGGAGAGCTGTGCGTCTCGTCGGCGACCCGGAATCTGGATAGCCTGGAACACCGCAGACATGTGCCCGAGATGTCTCTGTTTTACAGATACTTTCACGGCAGATGTTCCCAGGATTTGGCCCGCCTCATCCCGCCCCTGGCAACTCCTGTCAGACAGACACGACAGACGCCAAGAGCGCACCAGTTCGTCGTGCAACTGGAAACACCTAGAACATCGCTTTACAAGAACTCCTTTGTCTGCAGCACTGCATCACTGTGGAACTCACTTCCAGCACATCTGTTTCACACTAATTACAACCTACAACTATTCAAGAACCGTGTCAATCAACATCTTCGCACACACACCGCTCGTCGAGCGCCATAGGATCTCCCTTTAGTGTGTGTGCAACTGCCATAAAAAAAACTGAATATTTTAAATCCTTTTGATGCTTCCGGGGATGATTCAGATCTGAAATACAGCTTGAACATTGCCTTAGTTTATGGGAATGTGTTGCAGAAACTGGCACATGACTAAGGGGCCCCTCCTTTTTCCAGAAAAATCGATGTAAAGCGAGGATGTCAATGATCGCGATAATTTCTAGTTTTACTAAAAGACTGACATTTGTCACCATTTTATAATGATCCAGATCTGATACTCAAGTTGAAACTTGCATTACTTCATGAGAATGCCCTGCAAAAACTGAAAATGGTCCAAACGTAACTGAGGAACCCCTCCTTTTTCCACAAATAGCGATGTAAGGGGAGGATGTCAATGATCTCGACCAATCTTGATTTTACTAAAATACTTAATTTTTTTCATGCTTTTTTATGCTTCCGGGGAAGATTCAGATCTGAAACACAGCTTGAACATTGCCTTAGTGTATAGGAATGTGTTGCAGAAACTGACACATGACTAAGGGGCTCCTGGGATTTCACTAAATGGCTGAATTTTTTTACTGTTTTGTGATGATTCAGATATGAGACGGCTTGAAAAATTGCCTTAGTTTATGGGAATATCTTGCCGAAACTGACCTCCACATAACTAAGGGACCCCTCTTTTTCCATAAAAATCTATGTAAGGGAAGGATATCAACGATCGCCATCAATCTTGATCTTACTGAAAGACTGAAATTCGAGCTGAAATTTGTTACCGTTCTCAGCTTGAAAACTGCTCTACTTCATGAAAGTATTTTGCGAGGTATTTTGCAACACGTGACCCTCGGAGAAATCCCTTCTTTTTCCAGAAAAATCGATGTAACGGGAGAATGTCAATGATCTCGACCAATCATGATTTTACTAAAAGACTGAAATTTTTTACTGCTTTTTGATGCTCCCGGGGATGATTCAGATCTGAGACTTAGTTTTAAAATTGCCTTATGGGAATGGCTTGCATAATCTGAACATTTCTCCACGTGGCTAAAGGATCTCTCCTTGATAGAAAAGTTGAGATAACGGGAGGATATCAATGATCCCGATCAATCCTGATTTTACTAAAAGACTGAAACTTGTTACCGTTTTTTGATGATTCAGATCCGATACTCAGCTTGAAAATTGCCTCACTTCATGGAAATATTCTGCAAAAACTGAAAATGGCCCACACGTGACTGAAGGAGATCTGCCTTTTCCAAAAAAATCGATGTAACGGGAGGATGTCAATGATCTTGATCAATCCTGATTTCACTAAAAGACTGATTTTTTCCTGCTTTTTGATGATTCTTCTTCTTCCGGTACCCTGTTCGTTTATTGAACGTTGGCAATCATATTGGCTATTTTATTTATCGCAGCTCGGAATAGTTCAGCGGTTGTTTTGCGATACCACTCTCGAAGATTTCGGAGCCAAGATGTTCTTCTTCGTCCTGGACCTCTATTTCAGGCAATCTTACCCTGCATCACTAAATGAAGAATGTTCTCTGGGTACCTCATCACGTGGCCGAAGTATTCGAATTTTCGGCTTTTTATTGTATTAATTATTTATGTGTTTTTCTTCATTCGTTGTAGAACTACCTCATTTCTTATTCGGTCCATCCAGCTTATTCGTAGGATCCTTGTGTAGACCCACATTTCAAAAGCCTCCAGCCTCTTCAATAATGAGTCGGTCAGCGTCCAACTCTCTACTCCGTAGAGCATTGTGACGAATATTTAGCGGCGTGTTAATCTGATTTTTAATTTTAAAGTGATTCTTTGTTGTAGAGAATTATTTTTAATTTAAAGAAGGCGGTTCTGGCTTTTTCAATACGGATCTTTGTTTCTTTGCTCATGTCCCAGTTGTCATTGACATTAGCGCCTAGGTATGTGGTATTGTTAACCTTTTCTAGCTGTGTCCCCTATGCCCTGATTTGTATTGGTGGTATTGGGGTTTTGCTGGCAACCATAACATTGGCTTTTGAAGTATTGAGTCTTAGCCCATATTTGTTACATGATTCGGTCACTCTGTTTATGAGTATTTGCCTCGGTATTTGCAGTTCTTCTTGACTTGCAGCAATTAGCACAGTGTCGTCCGCATATCTCAAATTATTGATGTAAATTCCGTTTACGTACGTGTATTCAGAGTAGATATTAAATATTAAAGGAGACAGGATGCACCCCTCCCTTACTCCACGTATTTCCACTTCCTCTGATGTGTTCCGGCCGAGTCAAATGTTTGCACATTGATGCCAATAAAGATTCGCGATGATTCGCAGGTCTCTATCGTCGATTCCCACCTGCTGCAGAATTCTAATCATTTCGACATGCTTGACCATAGCAAAGGTCTTCTCAAACTCAATAAAATACATAAAGACTGGGTGTTGATGATTGCGGCGATGATTCAGATCTGAGACTCAGCCTGAAAAAGTTGATGGGAATGTCTTACAGAAGCAGAAAATTACCCCCGTATGTGTGCAGGAATTTTTTCCTCAAAAACCAAGGTTACAAGAGAATGGTAATGATCGAGATCAGTCCTGAGCGAGGTCCTGAGTTAATTTTCCTACTGTTTCTTTCACAGGTTAGGATGAATTTGAAAGTTATTAGATATCTTAAAAGCAATCTGACCGACATTTTTACTATTTTTGACAGTTCAGATCTGGAACCCATTGCTATAAGAACACCTCAAGAATTATCATAAAATTGGAAATTTCTTGCAGAAATCGAAAAAAGCTCCTCACTGTTTTTCCAAAAAAGCAATTTTACGAGAAGATGTTGACCTCGATTAACCTAATCCCAGATTTCTTTCTACTATTTTAAACGTTCAGAATCGCAAATTCATCATTTTTGAATCGTCTTGGAAATGGTTCCGTGTTAGTGAAAAGCGAGGTGAAAAGACATTTTTCCGAGCATTTTTCCCCAGACGAAAAAAAATTGTGCTGAAAGATCGAGATCCGTACTGATACTGATGAATTTTGTAGACCCACTCGAGGACCCACTATTTCATTGGAGCTCCAGATCCAAAAAATCGCTTTGGAATCACCGAGCCCATATTCACGCAAGCCTACGCGAAACAATTTCGATCAGCTTGGATTAGCTTGGCTCGGGAATCACCTTGAAAATTATCAGATCGTTGAAATTTCATGTAAAATCACATAGGTAATTACCGAGGTAATTACGTATTGGTTGTTCAGAAAAATAGATTTTAGTGAGAATAGGCCTGATCTCGGGGCTGATTACCGTTCATGTCTGAGTGATTTTTTATTGTTTTCTCGGCTGTAAAGACCTGGGCCTTATCGCTTTACGTTCGTTTTGAGACAGATAATTATTAAAATACTTTGATATTTTTTGCTCGCCTCCTTACCACAGAAACTTCGATTTAACCCAAGGATGTCAACGATTTCAATTCTCCCTTCTAGAAATATTCTTACTATTTTTTCTTTGATGGTTTGGATTTAAGCCTCATCACTTTACTTGGAACTTAAAAAAAAAATCTGAAATACCTAACCAAGGATGATCCTATGTGAGTGAGAGGACGATCACAACAATCGCTGATGCGTTGTGATCAAATTTTTAACTTTCAGATCGAAATTCAGATCATCTATCTAGATTTATCTTGAAAATCATTAGAACTGTACGAGGAACTGTAGGACAGTGATACCCGAGGTATCACAATCGAAAAGAGGTTTCAAAAAAAGTAGCACTAGAAACCAATTCATACACGATTAATTCAGTATACACTTTTGAAAAATTGAATTATATTTAAAGATTTTAACTTTAACGCAGCTATGTGGTTCCGTTTAAAATTGTTATTTTTTAACCGCTTTCAACACAAAATTTTATTTAATTTTAAAGACTATGGACTCTCGCATGATCCCTAATCATAACTAACATAATATCCAGCATAATATAAACTGCGACGAATTTTTGCTTTCCGCCCATTGGCATAATTCCTTTCGTTCGAGGCCCTAGTTAGAACGAACTTTTGGTGTGACAAACACGCAACTACATTGTTTTCCTGGATATTATTAATGTTGATAAATGCTCTGTTTCGAACTTAATTTCAACTGAAAAAGGTTTGTTGATTAATTAATCACCGGGTATTATGTTAGGATTAACATTCAAACTGCTTGGCAAGGTGTTTGAATGTATGGGAACAGCTTGAATGTTTAAAAGCGCCTTTAGTTTACAGGCCAATGGAAAAATGCGGTGCTTAAATCGAAAAAAGACTAAAACACCCAAATAAAACGCAAAAACAACAGAACATAAAA
>JAEQML010055139.1:0-36637 GCA_016904865.1 Pissodes strobi | reverse complement strand
CTTCGGATCTTAGCAATTGTTGCCGTATGTTCATCTCCTGGGTTCTGCACAACGTGTAGATGTTCATCATATCTCGACCGCCGCTTGCTCGGGAAAGGTATAGCCTCTTAACTGAGGCATTGGTGTGCAGTTTGCAGACGTCGGATTTTGGTCATCAGTCGCCGGGATAGCCTGGCGAGTCCATTTAGGTCCGCATCAGACCACTTAAGGATACTAAAGGTGTAGGTTAAGACAGGCACTGCCCAGGTGTTCAGAGCGGTGATCTGGTTCTTAGATGAAAGTTTGGTGTTCAGAACCTTGAGTACTCTCTTCATGTACTTCTCGGAGAACATATTCTTCAGGTGCGTGTGGTCGATATGTTGGTTCTAAGGCATTCTTAAATACTTGTATGTATCTTCGGGGTGTAAGTTCTCGAAATCCTGATATTGACATTCTTGGATTTCCACGGCGCCCCTTTTGATGTTGATGATGGCGCATTTATCAAGTCCAATTACATGTTTATGTCTCCGCTGAAAGTCTTAACGGTGTTAATTAGAGAGTGCAACCCAGTCTGGTTCTCTGCAAAGAGCTTTAGGTCATCCATGTACAATAGATGGGATAACATCCGCCCGTTCCTGATGTTAAGTCTGTATCCAATATTCGTGTTGTGCTGTAGCGTAGAAAGAATGTTTAGAGTTCAGAGCCAGGCAGAACCACACAGTGATAAAGGGTCTCTCCTTGAAAAATACCTCTGGATATCCTGACTTTACCAGCATTGTTGTTGTTGACAAGGATATTGGTCCGCCAGGTCCTCATGAGATGTTGGAGCACCGCTCTTACTTTTGGGGCAAATCTTGTAAATCTCCAGTACCTTCATCAGCCAATCATGAGGGACCAATCAAGACCTTGCGGTAGTCAATATAGCAAACATTGAGATCGCTATTCCTAGCTTGAGCCTGTTTTATGTTGTCTATGGCGCAGTGTTCGTATATTCGGTTGTTGAGAAGTGAAGGTATAGAAGAGTTTGTATACTACCGGCAGGCACGTGATTGGTTTATGGTTGCTCGATATAGCGGGGTCGCCTTTTCTGAACAGCATGTAAGTGTTTCCGTCTGTAAGAAACTTGGGGAAGTTTGAGGGATCATCCAATGATTCCATAAAACATCGAGCGAGGCTTGGAAAACATGCCGGAAGATTTTTTATCCAAAAGTTGAGCTGTCCATCTGGTCACGGAGCTTTCCAATTGCTGATTTTCCTGATAGCCTGGGAAATATCTTCTGCTGTTAAATGATCCACAGACATTTCCTCAATTTCCGATGCACTTTGTTCAACATCTGCTATCCATTCGGACTCTCTGCTCTAGTCTACTGCTTCTCACCAGGTGGAGCTCCAATAGTTGTGGAATTGATCTGTGTTTGCTGAGGCTTGTGCATTGCCTTGGTTTTCCAGGCGTGATTCTAAACTCCTGAAAAATTTCTTTCTGTCCGCTGTAAGTCTGCATTTTGTTGTTTTCTCTTGGAAAGTTCATTGTAACTACGAAGCGGAGCTCCCTTAGCCTTAGCTTGTTAACTGAAGAGGTCCTTTAGTTCCACAAGTTGTTGATAGTGCTGTGGGTCTTCCAAGCAAATTCCTGCTGGGGTCACTATTGTGGTTTTCCTGATTATTTTCCACGACCGGATGTTCTGCAGGTATGCGCCTATGACATCAGCTTTCCCGCGTAATTTATCTATATCCTGTTCTAGGCATCTTTTCCAAGCCGGGATCGCACTCCTCGTATTCTGCTGTGCAGACTTTGGTATGTATGTTTTTTTTGCCATTGAGTTCGATAACTGTGATAGCAGCGCAGTAGACCGACAAGTGTACTTTTATCTAGTGTACGGAAAGAGGCAAGGTGATCTCCTAGAACTTCATTGGCTAGGCTGATGTTCTGCCTGGCCTTGAAGATGCTTCTTAGTTTGGGCAAAGACGGACGGTTAAGAGGGTCAGAACACTCATAATAAGATAGAAGGCTATGGAATTTGTTGCTCACGTGCTGTCGAGGTGGGTTCTGATAAGGTTCGTCTTGATGGTTCTGTATGTGAGACGTCTCATTTAGATGGATTGTCTGTGACCGGTCTCGTGGCTCATTTGGAACAATCCGCTCTTGGTGGATCGTGTTGCCTACCTCTCGTCTGATGGCTTCCAACTTGACACGAGTTAGCCATCCTCTCTGGCAATTATTATTATTATGATTTAGCCTTACGGCATTCGCACTCCCTCTAAGGGGAACATTCACTTATCCCAGATATCCTGGTTATCAAAAGGATTACGCTCTGAGGGAACCCTTTCCATGTTATCGGGTCCTTGGTGGCACCTACGGATTTCGGACAAATTTCCGGACGGTACGAACTGTTGCGAGAAGTACTGCTTTCTGCATCAATTTGAAGAGATGTTCACTCAATCCGAGTTCTTTGATGTTAATTAATAGGTTATTTGGAACGAGTCCTGTTGATGACACATTGATTGGCACTGTACTTACTCTCTCCATTCCCCATTGTTGCCGAATTTTCTCTTGTAAATCACTATATTTGGCGATCTTTTCGGCGTGCTTGACCTGCAAATTGATGTTGTTGGGTATGGCGATGTTGATCAGAGTGGCCGTGGCCCGCTTATCTACGAGAATGATGTCCGGTCTATTGTGGGTCGCCGTCTGGTACAGTAAGCACAGTACGGTCCCAGTAGATCTTATAGTTGTGACTTTCTAGAATAGATTCGGGAGTGTATTTATAGTAATTTACCTTTTTCGTGTGCAGCAGCAACAGCTTGTCTGCTAGTTCCTGATGGATTATCTTCGCAACTGCATCGTGCCTGAGTTTATATTCTGTTGCTACGAACGTTAGGCATCCTCCTGAAATATGATGGATGGTCTCAGTGGTTTGACAGCCGTATCGACATCGTTCATCCGCCGAACCATCTACAATTATGCACTTGAGACAGTTTCTGGTGGAAATCACTTTATCTTGAATAGCCAGCAGAAAGCCCTCGGTTTCGGGGAACATTTGTCCTGAAACTAGCCAATAGTTTGACGCTGTATTGTCGACGTGGTCCTGGGTAGCCTCATTTGCATGCCTTCCATGAAAGAGCTTTTCCTTCCACACTCGTATTTTCTCAAGGTCGGTATGGTGGTGGTCTTGAACCTGGTGCTCTTTTAAAGGCAGTAGTGTAGAGTCATCTACGTTACAAACTGTCCTATGAATTTCTGAGGAATTCGCTTTCCAGAGAAAATAATTGCGCAAATTATTTATTTGCCGATCCAATTGTTTACGTAGATCCGCTAGACCTCTTCCACCTAGATGTAAGGTTGCTCGCTCCAATGCCCTCCTCGGATGGTGTTTGTGTTCTCTTGTAAGTGAGGTTCTTGTTTTCCGCTAGAGATTTTCAATGTCAGTGCCGGTCTATGCTGCCAATCCAAACGAGTATCCAAGAACTGAGAGGGCATATGTATTGATAGCCTTGCAGAGATTTTTGCTGTTAAGTTGAGTTTTTGCCAAACGTTTTATTCTTCTAGTTAATCGTTCTGTTAATTCAGCCATTGGGCCATGTGATATGCGCTTGGTTTGTTTTATTCTGAGGTACTTGTAAAATTCATCTCCCTTCATTGCCTCGATGTTCTGACCGTCCATAAGTTCAAAGTGATCTGGAGATACTTTACCTCGTACGATGTTCACTGTACGGCACTTTTCCAATCAAAAACTGCATTTCAATATCCATGGGGAATTGTTCTACAATCTTCAACATTTGCTCCACTGATTTTTTGTAGCTCCCATAAGGTTTAGGTCATCCATATAGACCAAATGATTCACATTCTCTCCTGCTTCGTTGTTGTTTTTGATATTGTATCCATAGGAAGTAGAATTCAGCTGGTGGGATAGAGGGTTCATCGCAATATAGAACCATAGTGGGCTGAGGGAATCTCCTTGAAATATACCTCCTTTTATTGGAATGTTTTCGATGGTCTAATGCCCAGTTTCTGAAAGTATGGCTAACTTTATTCTTCTAATATTTCCTGTGACAACGATTGTTAACACAATTGTAACCATAGTAATTATTGTTTTCATAACTTTATACATTAGATATCTGGTACTTCAGAAACCGGGCATTATATGTTTAAAGAATCTATAGTAGCCACTCATGAGGCACAGAGTCGTAAGCCTTTTTATAATCGATGTAAGCCATGTACAGATTCTTACGATTGGAAAATGTCTGGTTGCAGATGACAGAGTCGATTATGAGTTGGTCTTTGCACCCCATTGAACCCTTAGCGCATCCTTCCTGTTGGTCAGCTATGATCTTGTTTCGCTCACGCGCTAAGCGGGTTGCTATTACTTTGTACATCGTTGGGAGACACGTGAATGGTCGGTACTTGGATGGAGCCTCCGTGTATGTGGCTGAGGTATGTGGCACCCCGAAATAGAAAGCGTGGCATTTTTTTCAGGATTGGCGATATTATTATTATTATTATTATTATTATTATTATTATTATTCTGTGTCAATTATTTGTTATTATTATGCAGAAACGTAGTTTTTTTGCTTTGCACTAATAGGCAAAAATAAGGAACGAGGAGCAAAAAAAAATAAAATAAAAAATATAAAATAAAAATAAACGCACATGAAATGTTCCATTTAGGTTATAAAATGTAAAATCTAGAATTCAGCAAACTTTAGTTTACTAGTAATTTTTTGCACCTAATTTTATGTAGATTATTTTTTTTGACTATCCGACAGACATAATGAAAGACGTTAGAGTAAATACCCAATAATATTTTCTTTATCTAAGCTATCGCATTGGTTAGTAAGCGCATTTGCACAGAGTTTGGAATTTTTCCAATTTTGAAAGGAAGGGAGATAAAATCCCATATCGACACATGATTTCACATTTTTTGAGAAAAAATACATTTTTTGCCGCTCTTCTTATAGTTCCCAGTCCACTGAATTCGAAAATGATCAAGGAAAACTATTAGTTTTGGAAACATTAATTGATTGCAGATTTTACGGGTTTTGAGTCGTCTATAAAGCTCTATAAAAGACGTGGAACATGTTAGAGCATCTTGAATATTTCAAGATTCAAGGACCAATTCTGTCTCTACTAAAGTTTTGAATGTTTTCTTCGCGTAATTTTTGTGAATGCTATTGTCGTGATCTAAGCTATCGAATTGGTTAGTAAACGCATTTTCTTAGATGTTAATTACCAATTAATGCAACACTTTTTGGTATCGGACAATACTAAAATTAATTAATCTTGATATGATAATTGATTATTAAGTTACGAGTCCGCCAGCAAAACCGATCCACTTTCACCACAACAAACAACATTGTTAATTGAATTTTAGAAAAACGCGTGGGGCACCGGCAGTTTTAAATTTCGATATTATTGATGGGCGGACTATACGACTATATATCGCTGATGATGGAGATTTAACTTGAAACCAGATTATTTGCACCATGTCCATCTCGATATTGTGTACGTACTATTGTAACATTCTTACGATGTTGACAGTGATGCAAAGTGGTTTGTGGATTCTGCTAATTTAGGGAATATGTAAAAATCATCGAAGAAACAAGAATTTTATAATTTACCTCATCAGGTTTTTTATACGATGTTTGACTGTTTATATGCCTCTTTATCAATTTTATATGTTTTTTAAAAATGGGGACCTGAATTTAAAAGAACTTTTAATCTGCGCTCCGAATTCGGAATAATTTATCAAGTTACGTTTAATGAGATTTTCAACAAATTGTCATTATGATACAACTTCGCCAATATAATTTTTAAAATTATAGATATATTATAGAATTTGTCAGATTTGTCTCTTTCCATCGATGAGTAATACTAGTTTCAATACAAACAGCCGGACTAATAGAAGTTTTAAACAAGTTATTTTTTGGAACTAACGTGGTCTTCTCTTCCGAGTGATGAACGCGTAGTTAGAAAAAGACAAGTTTCGAAGTTCAGATATTGTCGTTGTAATTTTTGACCATTAGGTCCACTATTCGTATTAATTTACCATGAGATAAAATGACAAGTACTCTACCATTCATATTTCCTCTTATTATCGGCAATATCGTCCCGTAAATGTACTTTATGTAAAGTGAGGTTACCATTTTAAAATATAATTATGCTATATCTTTATGGTTCTATATTAGATAGTTAAAATTATATATAATTTAACGGGGGTCCTTCCTCCAGCCGGTCTTTCGCTAGCCTAGAGAGTTTCTCCAAGTTTATTCCTGCCAGTTTGAGACTCTTTTGATGAAATGACGCCGACTCGCATGGCGTAACGTGCAGCTTCCAGAAAGCAGTACAGCTGTCATTGGGGCCAGCCAAATAGCTGTATAAGTTAGAGAATAGCAACCAGCCACTACCAGTGAATTCCACTTCGGTGTAACAATAATAATTCTTGTCTTGCTAATGCAACTGTGATTATCTGATTTATTTTTTTGTATTACGTGTATTTACCTAAATGCTACGTCCTTACTGTAGGCCATATAACTACCTATCTTATTCTTATCGAACTTACCGTTAAACGATTTTTAATCATATATTTATCGTATCTATTACCGTTGCTTAACGTTGTTTGATTAAATAATACCGACTTCCTTCATTACCGTACATAATCTTAATTTGTTTAGCAAATGTCTTGCTAACACCATAGTGATTATCTGATTTATTTTTCTATTACGTATACTTACATAAATGCTACAGACAGATTGCAGTTTGCCGTAAGCCTTATGGCAGTAGACCGTCTAACTACCACTTTTGGTTTTCGTCCATATGCAGGTTACCGAATTGAACTCACTTCGATTTCCCCTGTAGATCTTCATTGATCAGTTTTTCTCTTCAAAGTTAAGTTATTTGATTTAATTTTTTTAACTGTCTATTTGTCCGCTGCCATGGGATTAATTTATAATATTATTTTTATTTAGGGGAGTAATCTTTATTTAAGACGTTCTGTGACTGGCTGTATTTAGTCTGAACTTTAAAAATTTAAATTTTAGTTGGAAATATTTAAAAAATAGGAATTAGGCCGTACTGATGCTTAAGAACTTAAGATTAAGATTTAATAATCTTATAATTTGGGTGATACTTATTTTAGAGCATCTTATCATTATTTGAGATGCGATACCCCATAATCTCAATTAGGGTTGTGACCTAATTAATTTTCATTTGTCTAGGTTATGTCCGAGAAAATATTTAATATTTAAATAAATAGCTTAATTGGGACCTTTGATGTTTATTTGCACTCATGCAATTTTTAAGGTTTCTCGATATTGTTATATAGGGTATTTTTCTAAATTTTACTATTCTGATTTCAATGTTTAACAATCATTGATATATTCATAATAGAAAATTTAGTGGCGCCTTCGCCCAACTGTCAACTTTACGATCCACGATAACACCGCTGAGTAAACCAGGAATATAAACCGGTTGTTAAGCAATTAACTAATCGCTTTACAACATTTTGATCGAATCGAAGTGACATTTTAACAAAAGCCTTGATATGTATTTTACAGGTGTACGACTAGGGACTCATCTGACCTAACAAATCAAACGAGTCTTTAAAATTCAACTTCCTCGGTTACTTATTCCATATCTCAAGCCTCGGTGCCAGGCGCTTTCGAAAATCCATTGTAAAATAAATATGAACCGGAAATAACGGCATTGGATTCGTCAAAATTAAAAAAATGGAAAATGCTGGATGGTTTTGACTATCGTTTTGGTGCGGTTTATCTGCTAAGTAGATTAAGCTACTTTTCATCAGATTTTTAATTCGTCCACTATAAATAACAGCGAGTGCCGGCCATTATTCTAACAGCAAGGATGAAAAGCGGAGGCCACTTCTTCATAGTTCCGAGTTGACCTCGGTGCATTCGCTACCTGTCCGTTGCGATTTGCTGAGTCATTTTTTCTAATTACAGTTTTCTATAGGTTCGATGAAAAACAGAAAATATGCTCGGACGGCTTTGAAGAGCGTCAATTAAGGCTAGTCTTTTGGAGCATTATGTCATTAATCGAATGACTTCTTGCGAAATCACTGGCAATATGAGCTTAAGTAATTCACTCAACGTAGTAGGAGAGTGTCGGGTAATTATGCGCACTTATCTTAAATCCTAGATATTTCCAAACTTATCATCAAGACACTTCAAGAATTTGGTTTCATTCAATATTAATTAAAAGTGCACTTCGAGATGAATGCAACTAATTCACATTTAAGTCAAAGTCTAGACATTTCAAATTTATCACCAAAATACTTAAAATTTTGGCTTAATTATTTAATTTTAAAAATCTAGATATTTTTAGATTTATCACTAAAATACTTTAAAGTTTTGGCTGCAACCAAACTTAATTTCTTAGAGACAACTTTTGATCAATTCCCTTGACTTTCTAGGGGAGGGTCAGATTTCAACTAAAGTCAGCCTTAATTAAAACTGGGTTTTGAGATGAATTGAAGTACCTAATTCACTTCATGCGCTTGAGTAAGCGTTCACGCTAAAGCCAAAATCAAGATATTTTCGGAAACGAAAATAACTGGAATTCCAGACTTATGACCAAGATAAGTTTTGCCTACAATGGTCCAATCATACCAACCAAGAACTCGCAACGCCTCACCTTAAAAAGCAAATTTAGAGGCTAGATACTGTTTTTATTCATGAGCAAGTTTTCAGAAAAATATTTTTGTTGAATTTGTAAACTCTACTAATCCGCCATCGAAATTGACGCACCCTGTATATCCAACCTTCGCATGCTTATTTTTTTGTTTGTTATGAAAGATTTGCAAAACACTTTTAAACAACCACAGAGTGAGATAATGGAACATAGGGGAAAGTGGCGCAATAACGCTAAACGAGGATATACTATCAGACTTTTCACGAAAAACGTATAGATACAGTTTTAATTTCGGATCCAAGATGACAATTTTGAATGATGGTCTGGTTGTATCCCAGATCCCGCTTAAAGTTCCGATACATTGTTTTAAATTGCACCTATTAAAACATCACTTATTAAAAGTATGAACATACCTAAATTTAATATATAATTATCTCTAAAATAACCTAGGTAAATTTTAATGCATTTTTAGTCTATTCTATATTATTTCGTAATTATTTATTTTAATTATCTTAAAAGTTTTTATTATTTAGCTTATTGTTTCTAATAAGCTTATTGTAGTTTTCCACAAAAAAATTCATAGTAAAATTTTAATTCAGAGCATGCAAATTCTTAGACAGTTATTATTCTTACTACAAGGGCGTTTTTATTATCTAAGATTCTTTATTTTTTTTCTCTGATTTAACATTTTAATCCTTATGAATTTTCTAGGGTTTTTATTAATTAACGTTACGTGTAACAAGCATGTTAGATTTCCTTCTGCTTTCTTCTCATATTGATTTTTTTTAGTGTTTTAAAAATCCTTTTTTTGAACATCGGGAAAAAAACAAAAAAAAAACTGTGTGCTTTAGTTATTTTTTGGGTATCTCGGTTCTTACAATTAATTTCATCATCACCAGCCTCTAAAAGGACATGGTCCATATTTCGGCTCATTCATTCGAAAAAAAAAATAGATTCTTATGTAAAACAATGGGAAAATTCATTGCAATTAGAAGCAGCAACCTTTTAGTTGAGAGAAAAATGTTCTAGTTGAGAGGAAAATGTTCTAGTAAGGATTTTCTGGATTGGCGAAAAAAAAGAGGCCACTCCCTTAGACATTGACTATGATGATGGTGATGACTAATTCATTTGCCAATATGCTCCAAATATAAATCGTCCTAATGAAGAATTTTCTGATTCTGAAGAAGATGATCGTCAATTTGATAATACTGATGACGAAATTGTGTCTTCATAATCCGACTAACTATAAGATTTTTTTATAATCTCATCGTTGAATTTATTGTTTTGTATGATATAAAAGTTGCTCTGTGTTGCTTAGTAACAAGTTTATTTAAATAATTTTACTTTTAAATATTTTCTTTTGTATAAAAATACCATAGCATTTGTTGTTCTTTTTTGTTTATTTTGTAAGTATGTTTTGTGTTTTTATCATTATTTAAAAGTTCCCATTTTATTTTTGTTTTTGTAGTATAATCTATTTTTTGTTTGCCACAGTTTTGCTTTTTGTAAAGAATTTAAGAAAAAAAAATTTGAATTTTTCCATATATTGATTTTTTTCAACGCCTCTCGCAAAACACTTTTTCCCAAAAAAAAAACAGAAAAAACACTATGAGTGTTTTAGCTTTTTTGGGTATCTCGGTTCTTACTTAATTTAATCATCACTAGCCTCTAAAAGGAACTGGTCCATATTTCAACTCATTCACTCGAAAAATAAAAGATTCTTAGGTAAAACAGTGGGAAAATTGATGCAATTAGAAGCAACCTTTACCTTCTAGATCAGAGAAAAATGTTCCAGAAAGGATTGCCTGGATTAGCGACAAAAAGAAATCACTCTCTTAGAAATCGACTATGATGATGATGACCAATTAATTTGCCAATATGTTCCAAATACAAATCGTCCTAATGAAGATTGTTCTGCTTCTGAAGAAGATGATCATGGTTTTACTAATACTGATGACAAAATCGTGTTTTCAGTATCTCACTATTTTTTTTTATATAATCTGGGCGTTGTGTTTTATTTTTTATATGATATAAAAGTTGTTCTGTTTTTCTTAGTAATAAGTTTAATTAAATAGTTTCACTATTAAATATTATTATCTTTTTGTTTTATATTAGAATATCATAGTTTTTGTTCTTTTTTTATTTACGTTGTAAGTAAGTTTTGCCTTTTTTGTCACCGTTTGTTAGACTTTCCTCTTTAGAATTTCCATTTTGTTTTTGTAGTATAATCTATTTTTGTTTGCTACAGTTTTGCTTTTTGTATAGAATTTAAGAAACCTTTTTTCTAGTATTTTTACGCAAGTTTTATATGTGTAACTTCTATTTTACGTTACTTTGCTATATTTGTGTGATTTACACAAATAAAATTCAAATGGTTTTGGAATACGTTTATATACAGGGTGTATAAGTTCAAATTTCACCTTCAATTTCTCTTAACTAAACTGCAGGATGATTGAAGCGGACTAGGCGATATTTTAGGCTAATTATGGAGTCAAATATTTTGCGAACGAATAAATACCTTGATACGTAGGTTGCGAAATTTAAAAGAGAAAAAAATAATTTCTCAATTTTTTTTCGATTGTGAAATTTCGATTTTATTCAAAAATACTGTAAATTTCGGATTTTTTGTGTTAGTAGGATATTGAGAGTTGATTCTAACACCCTAGTTCTATTTCTTTATAATTTATTTATAATTTTTGCTCATTGTCTGCTCAACTCAACATAGTAATTTGAGTTCCTGATTATATCTCCTTTTACCAGTAACTTTTTAATTTGTAGATTGCTTCATCATATGTTTAACATTGTCACTGATGTTCACATGATATTTCCTTGCATGTTATTTAATTAGCGATATACATTGGTCTAAGACTAGTTTATTTCCTATTGCATGGATTGATGAAGAAAACATCATGCTTGTCAAGCAGCAGGTGTTCGTCCACTTGCTGTACTGGACCACGCTGAAGGAACCAAGACTTCGTGAACCAAATAAGTCCTCGATAAACCCAACAGATACTAATTTGGGAACAGGCGGAAACGGTTCCAGTAGAGGTCCCAATACAATCGCATGGTTACAGAATAATTGGACGAAGCCAAGTATTAGCCAATCAGAAGTTTCTTTCTTTTTTAATTTTTTCACATTAATTTTAATTTTCATTACTAAGTCAATTTACTCATCAGATATACTCCATTTCAAATAATTTCATAAATCATATTTGTATTCTCATTTAATTATATAACTAATATATTGTTTGTCTTAGAATTTACCTCTTTAATTTATCGCAGGATAGAGGTCTGCGAGACATTGCGAATTGTAAGGGCAAATTTCTGGTATATTTATCTTTATATTTAAGTATTCACATTCACATTGTCTCTAGGAACTCTGGCGCCCACAAACAAACGACTGTTAATTAGTGAAACAACCTACCCCTGAGAATAACCATAAAAAAGAAACGAGTCTCAAAACGAACAGCATTTATTAAAAAATTTCTTATGGTTATGAAAAGTAGTATACAGTTGGCGAACAACTAGTATTACGCTACAAGATCACACGACAGGAGTGAAAACGTCAACAAAGCAATATTAGTAGCCAAATTAAATTTTCAAAAAGTTCCTTGGAAGCGCCGGGCATCGATCTCTGTATCTCTCGCATGTGAAGCGAACGCTCTACCATCTGAGCAACGCCGCTCTCGGTAAAATTTAAATAAAAGGTAATTTTAAACTTGATAATAAATAGATAAATAGAGGTACAACCTCTACAATGAATCTTATGACTCAAAATAAGCAAGTACTATTACTTTTATTTAGGCCCTTGGCACATAAAGGTAAACTGAGCGCAATTGCGTCTCAATTTAATTAAAGATAAAGATAATATAATCACTACCTCGCATCCGAGATAGAAACTTAGATAAAAGATAAACCAGCTAAATTTACATATGTGAGATTAACCTCTCATAAATGTAAAATAAGCGGTACATCAGGATTGAGAGTAAACAGAGTGAATGCTAATAGTTATATTATGCTTGATGTAACAAATACTTTGAAAATGTAATTAAATGAACCTGAAAAGAAAAAACATGAAAACCAGCAATAGTATGAGGGAAAATTCGGAGAAATTCTAGTGAAAATTCAATTTACTACCTTTGCAGGAATATATAAAGTCTACCCCGAACATTAACCCAAATAATACTGTCCAATTTGAATGAAAATACATAAAAAAACTGGAATATAAAAATGCTAAATTCTTGCTTTAGTCAAATAATACTAAGCGAATCATAAACAAATATTAATTATATATTTAAAAGTGAAAGAATTCGTTAAAATTATTGCAAGATGAATTAAATATTTCAAGATTAACAAATCAGCACTCACCCGGTCGATGCCTCAACACAAGACAATCATCCCGTATTCAAAATTCAAGACGTGGAACAAAATTATATTCGCCGGTGGAAATATGTACTTCAAAACTGAATATAAGTATACGAACCGGCATAATACATATTTAATTAGTTTTGTTGACAGTTATCGTGTATCAAAGCAAAATTTTGAATATTCCCACGTTTGAGGGAATAACTTGGAAATAGAAAATCGGAGCGCTAAAAGCAAGTGACTGTCGGCGGTTTCCAAGTGTTGCCAAAAAACGTGCCAAACCTCAATTTTCCACTCACAGCTGTTTTCGAGAAAAATGAAGTTGACGCCGACTTTACATGATACGCTGCGCGTGATGACGGCTCAATTTCATCCTGTCCTAGCAAAAAGTGTATTGAAGAAGATTGCAGAATGCTTTCTTGGTCTCTGGTGATTGTTTCTCCCTCTCGAGCCGACTTTACCCGACTAAACGTGCTGAACGCCTGAAAAAGAGTTTTCCAGCCAAACATGTGAGATTAGTATCAAATTCCTTTTTAAATTTTGCATTGATATATTTATGCGTTCGTAAAAAATCGTTTCAATTGTCCAACATTTCAGACGAAATTTATTTCTTTGGTGTTAAGCGGCCCAATGCGTATGTTTTATAAAATATTGAAAGTTTAATAAGATTCACCCACCCATTCCAAAAATAATTTTATAACTCTTGGCGGTCGCGTTCCCAAATCGTGAATATCCTTTGATTATCTTTAACTTATTTTCAATAAATTTAAACTTGAATTTGAACTAATTTATGTAAAGAAATTAGTAAATTAATTTTGACATATTGTTTGGGACAATACAAGTAATGTGGAAAACATAGCAAAATCATTTATATCTTGGCAGCCGCTACCGATCATTTAAGGGTTGAATACGCATCAAATAGGGAAACCAAATGCAAATGCAAAAATTAAAATTTGAGAAATATCTTGCATAGTTCAAAATATTTTTAAAATGTGCACCTGGATTAAGTGTGCAAATCTTTTTGGATTACGTCTTCACTAATCGTGATGCATGCCGCTCGGTCGATGGAGACACAGCCTTAATATTGTCCATTCATCGATACCTACAAATCAACAGTCAGTATTTAGTCGCTGCAATTACGAGTTCATTTGTCGATTGCATGTGGATGCAAACTTAAGATTGGCTCGTTTTCAACGAGTGAAAAAAGTTCTGCAATTCACTGAAGATCTAGTTGTATCCAATAATAAATAATAATAAGTATTCGGAATGGCTAGTAACCTTAATAAATTAAGCGAATATATAAATTACTTCAAAGCGCAAAATAGGGCGCGTAATTCAACTAATCGTCGCGCATAGACTTTCAAGAACATAATTTACGAGAACGACAATACGCAGAGCGCGGTGAGACCCTTAGAGCAACGCGAATCGGAATATTTTCTATATTTTATCTTTTTCCCAGTGAATGGCACGCATAAATAAAATAACTAGTTTGTATAGTACATTATGTGGTAGCCGGTCTATACTTCATCCGATGTCTTGTCTCCGTTCGCACCGCTCGAACAGAAGAAAATGACCCTATACATTGTCTATCGAGATATAAAACGGACACACTATTTACAGCATATCTCGCAAATTAGATATGGTTTATTTTAGACCACTCTTCACTAAATTAAATGCGGGTTTCATGTCATTAAAAGTCAACTCTTTCAGAGTTTTCCAGTAGCTATTTTTTTCAATAATTGTTCTGTCACTCGATACGGTTCATAAAGGGTTGCTACAAAATGCTCTACCGATTAAATGGTAACAGTTTTTTCAAAGCATCATTTTGGCTTCATCAAAATTATTCAAAACACTTAGTTCTTTTATTAATTTAAATGCACCGTGCTTAAATAGTTATTTATACTATAAGGGATGTAAGTGACATTTACTAGTCGAGGACGATTTTGTGCCCGAGCGACAGCGAGGTCTGACAATAGAGTTCGAGACTATTAAATGTACTTACATCCCGAGACGTATGTAAGATATTTTCTCCTCCCTGCAGAATTTATTCTTGATTTTTATTAACTGGCCGATTTCTATAGATTCATAAACATTCTTATTTTATCAATAACGTCAAGCTGACAGTTTATTATTAAAAATTGTGAAAAATTGAAATTATTTATTTGTATAATAGCCAAATGGATATAGAGAATCACCAAATATCGCTTGTCTGTCGCTGCTGCCAGAAAAAACGAGGAAGAGGTATGAAGCAACGTATTAATACTTCAAAAAATCGTGCCAAACAAAGACTGCTACTGTAGTTTCAGAAACTATGCTTTTGGCGTACTTTCACGAAAAATCTGCTGTATTAAAGTCTCCATCAAGCTTATGGTGTGAATATTCCATGTTGAAGTCCACCCTTTTCATAGAGGAAAACATAGATATTTCCAAGTATCCTAAACTTCGAGCATTTTTAAAAAGAAGAAATGACCGGTGTAAACCTAAAAAATCCAATGTATTTGACAGGAAAAATGTGAATAAGTTCCTGTTTAAAGCCCCCGATGATATTTATTTAATGATGAAGGTTGTAATGATAATGGGAATTGCTGGAGCGTGCCGTTCTAATGAACTCTGTGTAATGAAATTGGCCAATGTTGAATTAAGGCATGAATTTATAATTGTTACTATTCCTGATTCCAAAAATGGAATGGCACGTAAATTTACAGTGACTAAAAGTGACAAAGACCACAACGGCAACAAAGGCGGAGCAGAATAACTGCGGTACGGCAGCGCTGGCGGAAGTGACCACCCAGACCTCTAGGGATGATATAAGGTCAACCGGGCACCCTTTTTGCCCAGGAAATGCAAACTCCAAAGGCGAATGAGTCACAGGACCAACAGCATAGGATCAGGAAGGCAAGGGGAAACCACCTGATTATTATCCCAAGGGCACATCATGCAGCGAGGAAGAATCGAAAGTTGTATGCCGAGCGATCCGAGTAACGATCGGCGCCAGTATGGGTCCGGAGCACCTGGTGTGAAATGGGCGACCGGGCGTGCAGTGGTGAGCGACCAGGCCCTGCACGGAAAATGGGCTACTGATCGATCTAACACAGACCAACTTCGCAATGGCAGAGCTATCGGAACATGGAATGTGAGGGGTCTACTTCAGCCCGGGAAACTGCACATAATAAAAAGAGAACTGATGCGCCTCAATATAGATATCTGCGGTCTCTCAGAGACACGCTGGAAGAGCTGCGGACACTTCTTTGCCACTGAAAATCATATGGTATTCATTGCAGGCGCGGAGAACAAGGGCCGAAATGGTGTTGCCTTTCTGGTCAACAGGAAACTTTCCCAATACGTTGAAGCCTACAGATCATTCAACGAAATATTAATGACCCTCACTCTAAATACCAACCCATACAAGTTACACCTGATCCAGGTATACATGCCTACCACTGACGGAAACGACCAAGAGATAGAAGATTTATATAACATCGTAGAAAATACTATGGCCACTCTCAAGCCTGATAGTACTGGGAGGTTTTAACTCAAAGGTAGAAAGAACAACATCGGACGACCATCTACGAGACATAGTCGGTCGATTTGGCCTGGGACAACGAAACGAACGAGGCAACAGATTAATACAATTTGCTACTGACAATAATCTATCTATAATGAATACCATGTTCAAACACCACCAACGTCGTTTGTACACGTGGACATCTCCCAATAGACAACATAAAACCAAATCGACTATATCCTCGCCGACAAAAGATGGAGAACCTCCTTCAGCAACGTCAAAACAAAGCCAAGCGCTGAGTGCGGATCCGACCATAATTTACTCTGGGCAAATTTTAAAATCAAATTGAACAAACCAATATCTAAAACAAAGGCCAAAAGAATTAATGCTCCTGAACCAATAATCTTTCAAGAAGCCGTAAGAAACAGTTGTCCTCCCCAACTGGAAGGATTCTCGAATCAAATGTGGAGGAGTGCTGAGAAATGGATTAAAGAAGCAGCGGACAGCATACCAAAAAGCTCAAATAAAGCAAAACATGAACATTGGATATCAGATGAAACACTGGCATTAATAGAAAAACGACGGGCTATTCGAACATCAGGGACAGACCCAGAAAAAGAACAGCTAATAAGAAACATGAATAATAAAATAAAATCTTCGTGCAGAAGAGACAAAAACAATCACATAGGCAGAATATGTGTAGAACTAGAGAGACATGCAACCGAAAACCGCTCCACTGAGCTCTATGGTAAAGTAAAGTACCTGGCACGCGAGTTCAAACCCAGGACACAAATCATCAGGGACAACGAGGGCAATGTAATCACGTTAGTGTGTGGCGGACGTATTGCACAGAGCTCTTCCAAGATGACCTGCAGTCCGACCCCGGAGACCTAAGCGAAGAACTCGAACCAACAATACTTAGGGAGCAAGTGGAACAAGCAGTGAAAAAACTACGAAATCAAAAAGTGCCAGGATGTGACGGAATTACCGCTGAAGTACATGGGCGAATTGGGGATATCCATCATACACAGCGTATGTCAGAAGATCTGGACGACTGGGAGCTGGCCATAACAGTAGTGCCATTCCGTTTTCTTGCCTCTATATAAGAAAGGCTCCCCTCTCGACTGTGGGAACTATCGTACGATTGCCCTAATTGCGCATGCTAGTAAAATCATGCCCGGGATACTGAAGGAGAGGTTGAAGAATTTCCTCCTCAGACAAATACCAGACGAACAGACTGAATTTGTTCCAGGGAAAGGAGCTTGCGAACAGATCTTGAACGTTCGACAGATCATCGAAAAAACCAGGAAGTTTAATGTTAAAATGCTCAAGTTTTTGGGGGTTGAGACAAGGCTGCATTATATCTCCCCTTCTCTTCAATATATATAGTGAATACATTATTAGGGAGATTCTTGAAGCGTGGAAGAGTGGCATCACTGTTGGCGGCAGAAAAATTGATACCCTGATTATAGCAAAAGACGAGCATGAACTCATTAATATAATGCAGAGACTGGATGAACATCGCAGACGGTACGGACTGGAAATCAATAATTCAAAGACTAAAGTAATGATTGTTGACCGGGCTAACAACAACAGCCCTGACATTACAAATGTCGCTGGTTATCAAGTGGTCAATCACTTTGAATATCTTGGATCTGTTGTCACCAATACCGGAGTTTGCGAAACTGAAATCCGTAGGCGTATCGCCATGGCACGAAACTCACTCCTATGGAAGGACACTTCCATCACAATTAACACCAAACTCAAGCTTATACGAACTCTCATTTTTTTCCCACATCGACTTATGCAGCAGAGACGTGGACAATGAAAATGGCAGACCGTCGGCGTCGCAGATATGACGCTCTATAAATGTGGTGCTATAGAAGAATGCTCTGAATTCCATGGACAGCACACCGCACCAGCGAATTAACTCTGAGACAACTGTGAATCAAAACCAGACTATCCACTTATGTCAACCAGCAGTATTTAAAATACTTTTTACACATTGCCAGGAGATCAGAGGCAATGTAGAAGCTGATCATAGAAGGAAAAGTAAATGGACTGATCTTATAGGAGAGAGCCTGCAAGAAGCAATACACCACGCCCAAGATAGATAATCCTGGAGACAAACGATTGATGACTTACTACATGATGCCACCACACCCCTCCGAGGGATTTACGGACCATGAACGAACGAAAAGTGACGATGAGAAGGTTTGTTATTTCAAAATAGTTCAAAATTACATTGATATAAGATCTCACATGACGAATTTTAATCTTCTCATGCGATATCAAAATGAAAAGTGCTTAAATCAGCCTGTCGGGAAAAACACGATTTCTTCAATTCCAAGTAAAATTGCTAAATTTCTGAACATTGAAAATTTTTAGCAGTATACTGGTCACTCCCTTAGAAGAACGTCGGCCACTTTACTAGCAAATACTGGAGTTGATGTCTTACGCGGCCTATTCACATGCGATTTTGTACGGCGGATT
The DNA here is from genome assembly GCA_016904865.1 of Pissodes strobi. Taxonomy (NCBI): domain Eukaryota; kingdom Metazoa; phylum Arthropoda; class Insecta; order Coleoptera; family Curculionidae; genus Pissodes; species Pissodes strobi. Next base: position 17,651 of record JAEQML010055139.1, on the reverse strand, counting down.
TGTCCACCAGATTTATCCATGGTTGCTATACAGAGGCGCATATATACGCTAGATAAATTCACCACAAGTACTCACAAACACGCAAATCTGCAGCGTGTTAACACTTGTGTATTGTATGAGGCGCCGGCGTCGCGTCGTGGAGAAGAAAATTGCTATACTTGGAGGATTTGTAGCGTTATTTGATGACAGAAAGAAGAAGAGAGCGTGGTCAAAACAGTGGTTATTAAAAAGACGAGAGTACTCACATCTAAGCCTCATCAAAGGACTGGAACTGCGGGAACTCGATGATCTATACAATTACTTGCGTATGGATGCTGATTCCTTTGAAACATTACTGAATTACGTTCGACCCATAATAGAAAGAAAACACACTCACATGAGAGAATCAGTTAGTGCCAGAGAGCGTTTAATTGGCACGCTTCGCTATGTAGCCACTGGAAGAACTGCAGAGGACTTAAAATTTACTTGTGCAGTAACAGCACGGCTCCTTGGGAAGATTATACCTGAAACTTGTGTTGCATTATTTGCAGTATTAAGACACGAATAGGTAAAGGTTTGTATTTATTTATTTTGTCTAAAGATTAAAAATCATTCATTTCAACATGCTGTGCACTATCATGGGATGCAGGCTGAAACTGGGTGGATGCGCACTGAGTAGGTAGAGATTGAGCCCCTGTACACATTTGGAATTGGTTGTAATTCTTGCAGTTGGTGTCCATGGTCAGGAGACTGGATGGATGTGGACTGAGTAGGTGGAGCTTTTGTTGCGGTAGAGCTATTTCGATAGTACGCATTTGGAGTTGGTCCCAGTTCTTGCAGTTGGTGCCCAAGATGAGCAGATTGGATGGATATGAACTGAAATACGGAGCTTTTGTTGCTGTGAAGCTAGGTAAATACCCTGCATTTCCAGCTGGTTTCAAATAGAATGGGTTTAGAACACGAAGTGGTGCGTTTAATAATGTGACTCGTGATGGTTATATGTGCAGGTGGTTGTGATTTTCTGAGAGCTTTATCAATTTTCAAACGGCTCATAACGAGATGTTGGTACTGGCGGTGCCATAAGAGCAGCACTTGCTTCATTCAAAATCTTTACTTTCTTCTGAGTTAGAGTCTCCTCTTTGCGATTGCGAGTACACTTCCTGCTAAACATGCTGTCCTGAGAGGAGGTGCTAGTTGGGGTTCGTGGTGGCTCTATTTCGTTCTGAAAAGATAAAAGAACTTATTTATAATATTTTATTATTATATATAAATATATACTTATAAATAAATAAATAAATACATATTATATGTATTACGCCATGAACACCTTCTTCAATAAAAGCCACAGCGAAAGTGGACATGGATAAGCCCAGATGGCCGCACTAAGAATGAGATCGACTTCATACTCGCATCCACAAAATCGACTATAACGGATGTCACAACTCTAAATTCGATTAACACAGGAAGTGATCATAGGCTTGTTCGAGCAAAAGTTATCATTGAGAAAGACAACACATTTAAGGCGAAACAGACACTTAAACAAAACAGAGAGAGAGATACCAAGAACTTCTAACACAATCATTACAACAAGAAGACACTGACGATATAAACAAAATAGCCCAAGATATAACAACATCATTAACCGAAGCGGCAACAAAAACCACAAAACCAACATATTCAAATAAAGACAAGATCACAGAGCAAACAAAACAAAAAATAGAGAAAAGAAGGACCCTATACAAGGAGGCAAAGTATGACACCGAAGAATACAGAGAGATAAGAAGAGAAACAAGGCGGATGATAAGAAAAGACCTAGAAAAACATTATTAAAGGGAAATAGAATTTGTAATAGAAAATAACAAGAACATGAGATGCTTAAGGAACAAACTTGGAAAAAGAGAAATCATCTGTATTAAGAACAGCGAGGAAGAATAAATAAGGGATAGAGACGAAATATTGAATACAACAGAAAAAATTTGCAAAATACTATATAACGCGCAAATTGAGAAACCAGAACAAGCTGAGGAATATCCTAAAGTGATAAACGTTAGGTCGGAAGAAATCCCTGAAATCAATGAGGATGAAATCATGTACGCCCTAAAATCTATGAAGAGAAATAAGGCTTCAGGTGAAGATATCGGTCATAATAGAGATGATTGAAGAAGCTGCAGAAATAATAGTCCCAAGAAGTCTATTTAGAACAAGGAAACATCCCAGAAAGTTGGAACAATGCCTTGGTCGTAATATTATTCAAAAAAGGTGATGCATCATTACTTCAAAACTACAGACCGATTAGCCTGCTCTCACATATGTATAAATTACTTACAAAAATCATTACTCACCGGTTATCACAAAAACTAGACGATTATCAACCAGTAGAACAGACGGCCTTCCGGAAGGGGGTTTAGTACTTGCGACCATCTCCTCACAGTGAAAATTCTGATAGAGAAATCAGTCGAATACATTTTCTCACTGTACATGGCCCTCATTGATTATGAGAAGGCATTCGACTCTATTGAACACTGGGTACTAACAGAAGGACTCAACCATGTACGAATTGACTCTGGATATACTAAATTGATTAGAAGCATATACCAACATGCTAGAGCAACCATTAAAATGCACGAATGTTCTAACAGCTTCCCGATCGAGAGAGGTATTAGACAGGGAGATACAATCTCGCCTAAACTATTCACTTTGGCACTCGAAGACGTTTTTAAAAGGATGGACTGATCGGGTAAAGGAATAAATATCAATGGCGAAAGATTAAATCATCTAAGATTTGCAGACGACGTTGTTCCGTTCGCGGAAAACGAGGAAGACCTAAAATGTATGATAGCAGAATTAGAGCAAACATCAAAGAAAATAGGACTTAAAATCAACCTAAGTAAAACAAAGACAATGTGTCGACAAGGCCCACAAATAACTGTAAATGGAACACGGATAGACAACGTCAGAGAATACATATATCTTCGACAAAGTGTAACACTGGGAAGCAAAATAAAGATATGGAAATAGAGAGAAGACAACGATTGGGATGGGTAGCATTCGGAAAATTAGCTTTCATTCTGAAAAACAAAAAGATACCCCAGCACTTGCAATCCAAAGTATTTGGCCAGTGTATTCTCCCTGTCATAACCTATGGAGCTCAAACCTGGACCCTCACAAAACAAATAATAATAAAACTGGAAATGACACAAAGGGCTATGGAAAGGGCGATGATCGGTATCTCGTTAAGACAAAGGAGAAGAAACGAATGTATCAGGCAGAGAACTAAAGTAACTGACATAACAACAAGAATAACACAGTTGAAATGGGACTATGCCGGATACAAAGCTCGCATCAAGGACAATAGATGGAACGCTAGGATGCTCAAGTGGAGACCATGGGCAGGAAAAAGAAATAGAGGTCGACCAATAACTCGATGGTATAAAGATATCAAGAGATCAGCAGGACTACCATGGATAAAATCGCACAGGATAGGAATAGATGGAGAACGTTAAGGGAAGCCAATGCTCAAAACTGGGCGCAAACGGGCTAAAGAATGCGTAGGCCTAGTTAACGTATGACAAAGACAATTTGTTACGTTTCCAACTTGTATTACTGACTGGTTGGAAATTGTAAATGGATTCAGTCAGATGTAGAGCTTCGATCACTGATCGGGAGCGATGGACGGGAAACACATCGCTATGAAAAAACCACCCAACAAGGGATCCTTCTATTACAACTGCAAAGGGGTTTGCAGTACGGTGTTATTTGCCATTGTAAATAGCAATTATGAATTTATATGTGTATCAGCATAAGCCCTGATCAACGGAAACTGCAAAGAACATGCGTTCATTATCTCACCTAAAAAATACTCGGACAGCGTCTTCTTCCATGATTACATGAAACTTTACAGAAAAGTCTGTCATAAGGCTACGAAAGCTGCCAAGGACATTTATTATAATGAGAGGCTGGCTAAATCCGTTAACGTTGCTAAACAATCATGGTCTATTGTGAGTGACTTAAGGAATATGACTTCTTCGTCTAGCACAATCGCTAATTCACCTGAGTACCTAAACAATTACTTTGTAAAATTAAAGAAATTAAAAACAAATCCTCATCTGGGACTGATGGGCTTACTCTGAAAATATCCTCAAACATGAAGGAATCCACATTAAACCATCTTACTACTTTAATTAACAAGTCATTCGAAAATGGGGGTTTTCCAAACTTTCTTAAGACGGCATTTTATTCCTTTGCATAAAGGAGGAGATAAAGACCAAGCTTCGAACTATAGCCCAATTATTGCAGTCCTTCCCACATTACCAATTCTTTCCCTCTAAATATAAAATACTTATTACCCATCATTTTGGATTTTTAACTAACAAATGCACAAATGATGCTTTCCCTCTTTAATTATGTATACTCCAACCTGAACAACCATCACTTTACAGCAACAATTTACTGTGATTTCTCTAAAGCTTTTGATTGTGTAAATCATAATATATTAATTAATAAATTGCAGTACTACGGATTCAGAGGAGTGTCTCTCGAATGGTTTAAGTCGTATCTTAACAACAGAAGTCAGTTTGTGAGGGTGATACGTCGATGTCTTCTTGCATTGGATTCAATGGCCGAATATCGGATGGCTGACTTTTATGAAAAACTTGCGAATGACTCACTTCAGACACCTCCTCCTAGTAGTCTAGCCAAATTACTAGTCCAATTACCTTATGTTTTCATAGGGGATGACGCATTTAGCCTACTTGAAAATGTCATGGAACCATATTCTCGAAACGACATTACTCATGATGAACAAATTTTCAATTATCGTTTATGTTGGGAAAGACGACGAAATAGTATTAGCATGCTGCGTAATTTTTTGAAAAAAAAAAATGCCAACCCAAACTAACCCAACTATATGAGTATACGTTGATCGCGATAACGGTGATCACAGTGCTCAACATGACGGTTGGCGTGAAGACCTACGCCAGATACAAGGCTTACAAAACCGTAGAACCTATTACAGCAATATTCCTAACAATGGCAAGAAAGCATTTACTGATTATTATTGTAAAGAAGGGCGGGTACCTGTTCAAGAAGCTGCAATCGCCGCTGGAAATCATTAACTGCATTTGTATGTTCCTAAAACTAAGAATAAAAAGAGGACTTGTGTCGTACTTACCGTTGTATCATTTCCAATATCTTCTTCATCTGACACCCAGTTCTGGGACGGCATTAATGATGTTCCTGCCCGAACTTCTTCCTGGTCCTGCGTAAACAAGAGCAAGTTAAAGTACCACAATGTAGGTTCATACACATCGTCAGTAGGGCTTCCCGTTCTATTGCTCTTCCAGGTTTCTTTGAATTCACGCCGAAACCCAGCATGTAATGAGTCTATTTATTTTCTTACATATTTCACGTCGGCTTCGGGGTTAATTTCTTGACATTTTACCGTCAATTCAGAATAAGCTTCATTACGCAGCTGTTTGTTGGAATATTTTTGACTCCACCTTCCACATGCAAGGCTTTGATTTGTATAAAGCAATGGTAATATAACGAAGCCAGAAGTCTCCTGCAGTACTTCAAGAGTAGCAGAAAACATGGTTAGAGAAGGTGAAGAACATTCCATACAAATTGAGAAAAAACGAGAAAACATTTATCCAAATTTTGTAAATAATGTTCATAATTGTAATAATTGTACTATTAAAATTAATTTCACTTAATATTGCTCCATTTTTATAAATCATTGTTAGCTTGACGTTGCAGATGAAACAAAAAAATTAAAGCTATCTCCTATGTTTGTAGTTTAAACTTAATGAATACAGGGTGGCATAAATTATTATCACCCAAGGGTTGGTTTCCCTTTTTGGTAATTCTCACTTACGTCATTCAAAACAGTATCAAAATGGGTTGTTTACAATACAGGGAGAGGAAAAAAAAATATTTATGCATAGGTGTTACGCTACTGTTTGGTTTGGACTGCCTCGTCGCGTCGTCTCAGTTGCTAGGCAACGGAACCCAGCAAACTACTGAAATTACGACATGTTATCTGTTATCTCACTCTTTCGTATGCCTTACTACCTCCTGTCTCAACTTAAATTGACCGTAAAGCTCGTTAGTTGCCGAGTTTGGCCGAGAAGGCATTTTCGTTAACAGTGGCGGACCCGCGAGCTATTGCAATCGTATAACTCAAATTACCTACAATGCCATTTTTTAAAACCTGACATAGGTTGACTGCTTTATTTGAAGAAATAGATCTATACTTTCAAAAGAAAAAGTCTAAAGATCAACCCGATTAAGAAAACAAGTAGACAAGTTTTCTAGCCTTGCCAGTTTGGCCAGTAAATATGAATATCATATTTTTGAAAGCGATACAGTATTTTTTTGCAGAATTGGATACATCTTGCAATTTTTTATTGAAGCAGCCATTTTAGAGCTATTGGCATCTATACTGTGTTATTTTTTCAGAATCTAACCTTAGCCAACTTTTTTATTTAAAAAAATAGATCTATACCTACTTCCAAAAGAAAAAGTTTAGATATCAATCCAATTAAGAAGGAAGGCAACACAAAATATCCAGCGTTGCCAGTTTGATCAGTAGGTATGAGAATAATATTTTTTAAATGGCAACATGGCATTTTTTACAGAATTAACAAATTTAATACAATTCTTTCTCGAGGAGGTATTCGATTCATCTTTATGTACCTTAAACAAATTTATTGATAAGTTCAATAATGATATTGTTTCACAGTCTATCTTTGCATCAAATGAATTAGCTTTAATCAAGGCTACTGCGCGTAGTATTGATGTGAATAAAAGTGTAGATGTCAGAGACTTAAGATTTTTGTTTAGAAATACAAGATATATCCAATTCTGTAAAAAAGGCCATAACCCAACCATTTAATATTCTTATTATTGTTGTCGTAAAACAATAAACTAAAACACATGACCGATCCCTTCCAATTTACCACTCGATGGTCCTTGCTAGTGGTCGAGAAACTGACCCTGCGTTATCTATCTCGAGCAGAACCAGTTCGCCGGCACTTTTTTAGATCTGCCTCGCGCCGTTGACCGCATCGGCCGATCCCATTCGGCATAATTGTACGTGGGACCGCGACTGTTGACAACGATGATTAAATGCCTCCTCGGCAAAAATCGACAACGAGCGGGCCTTATCGGAAACGGAGATCGATCGTAGATTGCCCGGAGTATCAAGCGGTCGGTAATAGGCAGTCGTATTTGAAGCGTTACTGCATGGCACTTAAAAATGGCGTATTGCAGTTAGTACCATGGAATGATCTTTTCGTTACTCGAGGGTATTCGAGATTGCATCGTGTACTGAAAAACATCTAAAACAGCTAATAGGCGTGCATCGTATTATATTAATAGCCTGATAGATATATTTATCTATATAACCGTACATATGTATTTGAATTTCTTCTTCAAAACATCGGACCCGCCACTGTTAGCAAAACGATTAAAGGTGTCCTCGGCGAAAATCGACAAGGAACGAGTTTTATCGAAAATGCGTAAGACCACACGAAATTCGTTTATTTGGCGCCGTCTCTTAGCAACTGATGGCGACGAGGCGGTCTAATCAGTAGCGTACCACATATATATTTTTTTCTACTACCGTGCGTAAAATACTCACTTTACGCACTCTCTAAGATTCGTAAAATAGGCCTTTTTAATGTGCAGTGCGTAAAGTAAGTTATTTTACGCACTAGTGCGTAAAGTAAAGCTGACATATTTTTTGACGTTTACTGACATATTTTTTGACGTTTAGGACAGTGCGTAAAATAATATATTTTACGCACTAGTGCGTAAAATAATTTATTTTACGCACTAGTGCGTAAAGTAATATAATATTATTTTAATTTTTTCATATATTTTTCGATAGTAGAAAAAATTTTGTATGCTACTCATGTGCAAAGTATCCTTTTTTTATTCATGGGATTGTCGCATTCGCCTACGGCTCATGCGATAATATTCCCATTCATAAAAAAAGATTCACTTTACACACTTGTTGCATAAATAACTATTATATACAAAATAATTAAAATTAGTATTTCTTTATGGTATAGTATTTGTATAAGGAACTAATTGTTGAGACATACTTCGAATCGATTCGAGCCCTCTAATCTGCATTACAAAATCATGCTCTATTTTAATGTTAAAAATTTTAAACTTTTAATCTAATTAATAATTCATAATTTTTATCTACAAGAAGAAAATAAATTAGGCAACAGAACTAATTATTATATTGACATTAGCAACTTTAATATTTTTCAGAACTATGCACTAAATTTAATATTTTTATATGCGGTAAACAATAAAATCAAAATATGCCTAGCATTCTAATTTGTAATTTAAATATTTTTTATTAAATCCACTTCTAACCGTTTCCGATCATCTGTGCACTGCCTTTCCATTAGGCTAAAAATACTCTCTAGTTATTGCAAAAATATATTGACATATTGTCAAAAACTCTTGACGATTTTTCTTCATAGGGACAAAATTTTAAAAAGTGAACCCATTATATAAATTATAAACAATTAATTATACAATGTGTCATCTTACGATTTTGATTTATTCAGTTTGAAACAAAAATACTTCAGTAAAAAAAAGAGAACAAAAAGATACCATAAGAAAAAAATAGAAAGGACAGAAAGAGCAGCAGTCAAAAAGAGGACGTTTAATCACCTTAGATGTGATACAAAAATTTTGGGTATTTTAATACACGAGTACACGAGTATTGAAACAAATTTCCCTGGATCATAAAATTGTATTTGTAATGTATTTACATGCAGTATTTTGGTTTAATAAAAAAATTGTATTTATGTTGCATAAATTCAGATAAGTTTTGTTCAGAATATAGAAAGTCTCAAACCTTAGGTTATTTTAATAAAATGTAATGGTTTTACCTCTCGGGAACTTTCACCTTGGCGTGCGTCGGTAACCTTCAACGTCCAGGGAGTGAGGCCGGCGCGGCGGTAGCGTAGCTACTGGCAGGTTTAACCATGCCAGTAAGGTCTCGAAGCGACGAAGGTGAAGCTAAGAAAAATCCACAACCTGCCGCGTCTGACCCAGAATGGGCGGCTACAAACAGCATCGGTTTTCCATGTTAGGAACGGCTGAGATAAACATGTTTCAACCCGTCTAGCCAGCGTGGAAGATTATGGCTATTGAACCCTAAAATGACGAGTTTTAAAACGTACAAATTACCCCAGATGGGTAGGATCCAAGAACTCAAATCCCACACCAATATGGTCTGCCTCAAGGATTCTGGGGAAGGCAAAAATTCGCAGTCACCGAAACTTCCAACCAATACAACATTGTATATAGCTATATTTAACATAAAAAAATGAAATCAGACGACCAGTTGGCCGAACTGGATGAGGAACTATCTCATATTAAATGGGATATTCTTAGTCTCAGTGAATCTAGACGATCGGAACAACAAACAAGCATTATACTAAAAATCAGGTCATCTTATATACTTAAACAACAGAGATACAAACTCACATCTAGGTGGAGTGGCTCTTCTAATTAACAAGAGAATAAAGAACAAAGTCGTAAAAATTAACTTAATTATCAGAAAGAGTCATCTATGTCGTCCTTAAAATATCAGGTATAATCTGCAAGTCATTCAGATATATGCTTCAACAAGTGATGCGCCAGAAAACGAAACAGAACAATTATATGAGGATATTACACTAGCCCGACAAACCGAAAGCGCCCATTTCTGTATGATGATTGGAGACAACGCAAAACTGGGCAGTAGCAATACAGACAACATTCAAAACAGAGGGAGACACACTGACTAACTATCTCCAAAACGAAAACTTTTACTGCATGAATACCTTCTTTCAAAAACCCGACAGCCGCAGATGGGCCTGGAAGAGTCCGGATCAAACAACCAAAAACGAAATCGACTTCATTATCACCAACCGCAAATATATTGTATCGGATGTAACTACCCTAAACAGATTCAACTTGGGAAGTGACCACAGACCTGTCCGGGCGAAAGTAAATATCAAGACTAAGAAGGAAAGACATAAATTAACAAGGCCAAAAAGCTTCCCAACATCAGACGAACTTCAGAAAAATTAAATTAAATGTCAAGAAGAGCTAAAGAAGAAACTCACTCAAGGACATGGATACAAACGAGCTAGAATGTAAAACTCAAAATGATATTAATTAATATTAAGAAAAGTCTGCAGCAACACGAAGTCCAAAAACAGCAAAATATCTCAAGAGTTTAGGAACATGATGAATATACGAAGAACTCTAAAAAGAGGAACTCTAGAGCATACCGAAATAAACAAAGAGATCAAAAAGAGAGTGAGATATGACATACGAAAGCACAATACAGATCTCATACAGACAGTAACAGAAAACAATAAAAATCTTAAGGTCATTAAGTCTGTAAATGCAATAGGTAAAACAACCATACACCAACTGAAAAATAAGCAAGGCGAACTGAAACGGGAAAGGAACGAGGTAAATCAAATTATGGAGGACTTTCATACCGAACTCTTAGTTGAGTGTAGGAGGAACTATAACGCTGCAGTCAGTAAGCATCCTCATGAACAAATATCTACATACCGGCAAAATGCACGGGTTATTCTTCTGTTTAAGAAGGATGACAAACTAAGCATCACAAACCACCACCCAATAAGTCTCCTACCTCACCCATATAAAATACTCACACAAATCATCACCGATAGACTTACAAATAAGTTCGATGCCTACCAACCGACAGAACAAGCAGGTTTTCATAAAGGACATTGAAGGAAGCTTCGGGAAAGGTCGGCTTAAGCATGAACCTGAACAAAACCAAAATACTTTCACCATACGAGGTACAAATACAAGTAGGAAATAGCTCAATTGAGAGAGTGGAATAATACGTATACCTGGCGCACCAAATAAAACTTGGTAAGGGAAACCAACAGGCGGAAGTAAGTAGTCGAATCAGACTAGCGTGGATGACCTTCGGACGTCTAAGAGACACTCTTAAAAACCCTGCCATTCCCATAAATCTTAAAGCTAAGGTCTTCAATACATGTATCCTCCCTGTTTTGATATATGCAATGGAAACAACCACACTAACCATAAGAACAGCTAACAAACTTCGAAGAGCGCAGAGAGCAATGGAACGGATTATGCTAGGAGTATCACTTCGAGACCACCTAAGAAACGAAGATATACTACTCCGAACAAGAGTGGATGATATAGTGACGCGCGTGGCCACTCTCAAATGGACCTGGGCGGGTCACATCGCCAGGCAGGAAAGCACGAGATGGACAAGGCAGCTAATGCAGTGGAGACCCAGACTCTCCAAGAGAAGCATCGGACGACCACAAAGCAGATGGATTGACGACATCAAGGAAAATACAGGAAGAAACTGGCATCAAAAAGCACAAGATAGGTTGGAGTGGCGTTGACAAATGGAGGCCTATGCCCAGGAGTGGATAAGCAAAGGCTGTTGAAGAGAGAGAGAGAGAGAGAGAGAGAGAGATAGAATGGTTTTGGTGCAGATATTGTGCACTCAAACTATTAAACAAGAAGTGAAGACCAGAATGTTGAGTGAATGAGTTTTTTACACGTAGGATTGATGATATTAAGTATCTTAAATTTCTTATGAGAATTATCCAATATTGCTTTAACTTTGAATTAAGTCAAAAAGATTATAACCATTTTTTTTTTTATTTATTTTAATATAAATTTGAGTTTTCTGTGTTTTATTCATTTCTTAAAATTTCATCTTATGCTCTGACTTTGAATCAATATATCTCAAAAGTAAATTTTTGGCTTAGACTACGCTTATATTTCACACCGTCCATGATGCACCGCCACAGCTTGCCTCATCGGCAAGAATCGACAAGAAACGAGTTATATCGGCAATGCAGACTGTTAAGATTATTGATTCAGAGGTAACGCAAGTCACATGAAAGACTGTGGCACCTAATGGAGAGAAGGCGGATCAAGCAGTAGCGTAACACCTACATCATAATATATATTTTAGAAAGTTTTACAATTAAATTTTTTTTATTGCAGTATTTTTACAAGAAAATTGTTGTTAAAAATTCTTGCATATTGCCATTATATTGAAGTCTTCTATTTTATATTATTTGATTAAAACACAAGATCATGCTATATTTTATTTAAAGAATATTTAAGCTATAAATCTAGGCGTATTTTTAATTTATGTCTTTAGTAATAGTAGAGACAAATAATTTTAGGAAAGTAGGGCGATTTATATATACAGGGTTGTGGTACATGGAACGCAACGAAAATTCGACAGATTTGAAAAAGAACAGGGTCAACATGCTAAAGGAAAAGGTAACCTTAAATACTTTCCTACGGTACATAAACCTAATCAACAACTAAAAACACATGATGGGTAAAAAGTTGTGCGGTTACCGCCCTATCGCCTTGATCTTAACTTTATCGAAAAATATAGATATCTGCTAAAAATTGGATAGCTCATACCTCATAAACACCACCTCCTCCTTAGCATCACCTTCTCGTTGACTAACCTACAAATTTTAATTCCTCGGAGGTTTGTCGAATTGCAATTATTGCAAGGTCATAAGGGGGGTCAACATGTACAACATGGACTATTTCAAGCTTTCTGTAAATATCGCATCTGTAGGTAATGATGAATCTGGCATCAGTAGATAGCAGTAGATTAAATAACAGTTTAGATGTCTAATATATATTTTGCTAAATAATACAATATAATATTTAATTGCAGTTTGACATCGCAATAACTGTACGCCCAAGCTGACCGATCAATCAGCGTGCTCAATAACCAAAATTTTAAATAGACCAATATACGTGAATCAATTGGATTCGGTTTCTCGATTAAAGGTGTTAATGATCATTTGATAGATTTTACACCTTTATTTAAACTTTGCAGCCCAAAATTGAGAAATACTAAATTTACCTCAATGATGCGTATGTGAAATTTTCCATTCGCACAATAAGCGTTATTACGAAACAGAAGCTAAACATGGGAAAGATACAAATAATTGAGCTCATTACCATATAATGTCCTTTGGTTATGGTGTTCCGATCGCGGTACCCATAGCGGCTCGCTTTTGTGCTGCTTTGGTAACGATGGTGCCCAGTAGCTCGGTATAAATAGTAATATAATAATATAATATAATACATGAATAGTTTAAAATCTCTTACTTGCGCAAGTGCACATGGGACTATAACGATTTTATAATTAGTATTAATGTTTCTTTGACATTCATTCACATTGTGTAAAAGTGTTAAGATATAACTCGAATTGTCTAATTTGTAGCAATATTAATTTAAATAAAAACTCAATTTGGTACTATAAACTATAAAGGCACTTTCTTTTTAATTATTTCTTTAATTTACTAAAAAGATAAACTGAAAATAACTCAGAGTGTATAGGATCGGAACATGATAATTAAAATTTATTTCCGAGTGTAGTAGTGGTTAAAAAGCGCAAAATAAAAGATTAGAAATTTCAAAAAAAAAACAATTATTATTCTATTTCCTTCTAACAAAAATAAGGGCTGAAATTTAATATTCTGTTGAACCTTCTTGGTGATAACTGCCCTTTAATCACCTTATGCTTCCTCCGAGCTTCCTGAAGAGTGTTACTGAAACTTGCTGCAGGGCTTAGGACCTGTCCTGTGAGTCACTGGACGCTATCTCGGTAGTCCGAGTGCGTGTGGACTCAGTAGCATGACAAAAAAACAGTACAAGGCAGCTAAAGTGCTCACCAAGAATGTTGTTACAACTCCGTTTCAATTTGGCAGAGAGCGTCGCGTCGCTTGTCTAAGCTTTGGTCTTTTAATATAAAAATTGGCAAGAGATAGCTAGAAATAATTCTTCTCAATTAACAATGCTAAAAAATGCCAAAACAAGCTGAAGGAAGAATTATATTTAATTAAATATTCCTCCGCCCATTTGCGCAGAGTTGTTTCTGTAGACAATAATTATGTTTTAACAAACAATTATGATCTTGCACTGACCACGGTCGAAAAGGGCTTGAGAAGGTGCTGCTTAAATAACGAAGTGACGATAAAATGCTTATAAAGGCCGAACAACAACTAACTAAGCTTAACTTTGATTCCCTATATAACTCATAACACCTGATACCGATACCAGAGAAAAGTAGACTAAGTCTACCACACCATAGACAGTTTTGGTTATTAATTTCTAAAAATGCTACGTCTAACTAGAACCTAAATAATGTGAACCCTATAGGCCGCTTTGATCGATTCTTTAGTTGGGTTGCTAAACTAAATCCGAAATTCAATAACCCTGCTTTTGTAGGATCAAGTCCCTTTTTTTTCTTATCCAAGAGCCTTAAGCTCCAAAAAACCACTATCCCATTCCCACATATGCCCTACAGACAAAAACATACCCACGGCAAAAGATAACGTGGTATGTGAAACGATAGTAGACAGATATCAGATATTCACGACCTTATTTAACTACAGACAAAAACATACCCACGGCAAGAGACAACGTGGTATGTGAAACGACAGTAGGCAGATATCAGAGATCCACGAGCTTAGCAGTTTTATTCTGCCCACAGAGTTTACGATATAAAAACATGAAATAAAAGTCAGATAATGCAAAAAAAATTAAAGAAAATATAAAGCCTACCTTCCCAACCTCTCACACTGGTCGTCGGTACAAGATAGATTCAAAATTCCTGTCCTACCTTTCCATCAGAACCACATCTAAAAAAAAATTGCACAGATGCGCAGTCGTCTCAAATGTTTCACCTTTTTCCACCGTACGAAGCGACCGATCTTTAAGCATAAAATATAAACGGCATATTTGAAATTATTTATCAGTTTTAAATAATATATTCGACTGCTGTATTTATGTAGATTCAACATAATATTAATTTTCATTTTATATTAACTAGATAATTATTATCGACTGATATATTTAAAAGACAAAAATTAGTTTTAAATGAACTTGATGGGCAACATAAGAATTCAGTATTTATTAATATTTTCGTACTATTTAATGCGGAATTTTCCACACTGATGCTACTAGGTCGGTTCAGACAGTAATTCAAAATAGGTTGAAGATGAAAACTTGTTATTTCAAATCAAAAATAAATACAAGCGAACTCGGAACAACCTGATGTTACGGAATTGTTAAAATTACCGTAACAAAACGTAATGATGGAAAAATAACTTAAAAAACCTCCTGTTTCATATGGACATGGTAAGTGGTTCTTATAGTCGTGTAATCCCCAACTGGCAGACTTGAACTATGTATAGATTATTAATAATAATAACTTTTTGAGAATACTATATAATACTATAAATTTTGTATAATTATTATATTATGAGCTACTAACAAAATATTTATGTATTGGGGTTACTCTACTGCTAAGTCTGCCTCGTCGCCTACAGTCGTTAGGCAATGATACTAAACAAATGACAGGGGTTCTAAGTTGCAACGTGCTATCCTGTCATACCAGTCTTTCGCGGTACTCACCGTAACTATATCGTATTATTTTGGATGATCTGTACTGCCGACCGCCGGCCGTAAGACTCGCTCCGTGTCGATCTATGCCGAAGATTAAGCCTGACCAATAGGAATTTTGAAAAGGAGTTATTTTCAAAATTTCGGTTTTTGCCGAACAAAAAATGGCATGAAACCCAACCGCGCCCGAATTTGATTTAATTCAACTAAGTACTGAGAGATTTTTTCTTATATTAAAATTTTAGGTAATTTTAGGTTTTTTTTTTAAAATTTAAGTTTGTGCTCATGCGATAGGTGATGCCAATTGGGTTTTTTAATTGAATATGGTGTTAAAACTGACAACAGTTTTTGCAAATCTTTATTTAACATTTTATTATTTGAACAAAAATCACTGAAGCGCAGTGCTTAGTGACCTGTCCCGGTGGGCCGGTAACAGTCAAAAATAAATGTTTGTGTACCAAATACGCCCGTCCTGAAAGGTGGCGTTCTTGGTATCCTGTCACAGCGTATATCGATGCGTAAATAACCCTAAAATTCCTCACCCATCATATGGCTCCGAGCGCCTTCGTGGTTGATAGCGGAAAACCCTCATAGATATTCCAGCTGACCTCGCTTCGACGGTCTCTAGATCGAGAAATTAAAATAAAATTCGCATTGCTAAACAATTCGATTTCGAACCAATTGAATTTAGCGCATACTGTTTTGGATTGGTTGATGGATTAAGCATCGCGTGTATTTATTTAATTGCCTCTGAATAATTGGGAAATTCTATTAATTGGAGTGGCTTAATGACAACGCCTTTTTGGCTACTCTGAGTAGTTTTTTTGGTGGATGCCTATACATCGAAATCCCAGGTTTTCATCGTCTAATTACCTTGGATGAATTATCGAGAGGAACATGTGATTTGTCATGCCGTGCATTCATTGGTCGAGCGATTTTCTCGAGGTGGGAATTCTCGCGCCGCCTGCTGTGTTTCGAATTTCCGATCTCTTAGGGTGACCCTTTGCGTCGATCTTGTGAGTCAAGCAGTCAACACCGGTTGGAATCAATTTTTGATTGATACCTATTGATGAGATTTTTCCAACCGGGTCATTTTAACAGTTTCAGCCAATCCGATTTTTTGGAATAAATTCTGAACTTTTAACTGACTAACGCAATAACGTTGTAGGTCGAACTAGCTTAATTATTATTCTCAATTTTTCACGATTTCTGGTCTACGTTAGATGCCCGTAGATCAGATACCATTGTTTATACGGCCTAGTAGACTTTGCGTTATTTTGAATTTTTTTACTGTGGTCTTTTTGTATCTTTTTTTGTTATTATTCAAACAAACTGTTCATTATCATTGTCCTGCCGGTAACTTGACTGGGGAGTACTTTCTCTTAAGTTGACATACCTTAGGGTCTATAAAGTGATTGGTCGCCAGGTTTAACTAGTTATATTTCATATTGTTTTGCGGCGATTACCAACGTATCGCAAACCACAATATAGTTGGTTAGTAGTATGGCTCTGTAACGGATCATGATTCGACGCCCGTTAATTAGCATTGATTAAATGATTATTCGAGTTACTCGAATCTTCTCATAACGAAACACCCAATTGTTTTTTGCAGTGTCGCTGGCCTGCGTTCTTATTTTATTGTCGACATTTTTTTTTGTTTAAAATATTATTGCGTAAAGAGTTCAACATTAATTGGCATTGAATAGTTCGGCGTACGTTTAGATTAAGCGTGTGGTTTATTTTACCAAGTAAAGTTTACTATTTCTCGCTGAAATATCGTATTATCACAAAATTAATCTACTCGAATTACTAGTCCTTTTCTCAACTTTATGCTTTTTTATGACCAGCTGTGATATTTCGTTAATAGTTATAAAACCGATCCTTTGTTTGTTTATTTGCCTGTTTTGTTTAATTAACCTTTAATTGAGACTCTAAAGGTAACGCCCGCTACAGTAAGTACCTGTTTTTTTTATTAGTTGCGCTCAATAATTGAAACGTTCTCAATTTACTTTTGATTAATCTTCGAGTATTCGTTTATCACTTACCTTAGTTATTTTTCATCAATTTTTGAGTAATTTTGTTTCTCACCGACTTTAGTTTTCGGAAAATTTGGGTACTTTGCTGATTACCGACTTTGATTTTTGATTAATTTTTGGGTAATTATTTTTCCGTTATTAATACTGATA